>CM069160.1:7725393-7759876 GCA_035221665.1 Okamejei kenojei | reverse complement strand
AACCCCAGACACGTTAACTCCCACCCTCTCCCTGTTGCCGCCCATAAACCCTCACTCCCATGCTCACCTACTACTCCTCCTCTCCACCCGCCTCTAGACTCGCCTCTCCTTGCCTGCTGGGTGGGGCAGAGGAGGGGGGCGTTCGGGAGGGATGGAAAGAGGAAAGCGGAGGGAGGGAAGGGAGGGAGAGGGAGAGAGGTGGGGGAAGGAGGGAGTGAGGACGAATGGGAAGAGAGAGGGAGAGGCGAAAGCAAGGCAGAGGTGGAGAACGGGGAGGGGAGAGGAGGGTTGGAGAGGGGGGACTAGGAATGAAGAGGGGGGAAATAAGAGGGAGGGTGAGCTGGCAGAGAAGGGAGAGGGGAGGATGGTGGAAAGCAGTGGTTGGAGGGAGGGGCAGAAGAGGAGAGAGGAGGGGAAAAGGAGGGGAGAGGTGGAGAAGGAAGGCGAGTGAGAATGAGAGAGGCATCTGAGGAGAGATGATACTAGATAGGAGGAGAGAGACATACGAAGAGAGCAGTAGATTGGTGGAGGTGTGTTAATTGCGGGGATAGACAGTGGTAGTGTGTACTTAGGAGTGAGGGTGGAGGTATTTTGGATGGGAGCGGGTTGGGTGTGTTTATGGGGGGAGTGAGGGTGGACGTGAGTTATGGGAGAGGGAGGGGTGGGGGTGTGTTATGGGGGGTGAGGGGGTTGAGAGGGAAGTGCAACTATTAATGTTGATATAAAAAAGTTGGCTAAACGTCAGATGTGGGGCATGAGACAGGTAAGTCCGGGACAAGTCTTACGAGTAACATCGGGGATCGCACGGCCGTGGGAGCGTTACAGTAACGCCCGTGACCCGTGACCGGCAGGACATGTAGAACCAGTTCACTGGAGACTTTCTACAAGTGAGCGCTCTGTGATGAACACAGGACCTAACGCCACCTCCACCGCGCAACACCAACACCCACCGCTTGCACTCTGAGATTGATTGTCCATTTCTATTCACTTCTGCCCAGCCTTCCTCCTTGTGTAATGTTCATGGAGAAGAGTTAGGTATAATTGGGGTTTTTGCTTGTGTGAAGTCTATTGCGTGTGACTTGCAGGAAGCAAGGCCATTGTAGCTATGCCTCGCGTTCTTGCGGATGCGGCAATAAACGTGCCGAACTGCTGCAACTTGGACCGCCCTGGTTTATTATTGTGAGTTTCCAAAAGGCCTCAGGGTCATCGAAACTTTTCCCAAACCGTTCTTCCACCGGGCGTCACGGTGGCGCAGCCGGTAGAGTTGCTGCCTTACAGAGCCAAGCCTGTGTTTCGGGCGCAGGTCCTGACTACGGGTGGCAGTCTGTTATGAGCTGTGGGCGCTATGCTCGCCCTAGGCCACCCCGAAGGGCCCGTGATTTTATGATTTTGATTTTCTCCGTACCTCCCGCACTCCAAAACGTACAGGTTTGAATATTAATTGCCTTGTGTGAATGTAATTGTTGTACCATCGTGTGTGTAGGATCGTGTTATGTGCGGGGACCGCGGTCCTGAGAACATCGCTGAGCCGTGGCGCACCTGTAACTCAAACTATACCCGAAGGCCATTAGTTTAAGGCCAGGATAAGAGGTGAGAGGTGATGAGGTTCCTAACCAACACCACCCCTGCACACCCAGACATATCTCATACTGCAACTCCGACACCCTCTCTCACTGCCATGGGCTTGTTTATATTTATAATTAGAAATTTTGAATAATATCCTTGTTCGTTTTTTTCATTCATAATTAGAACTTAGTGATAATTCTGTTATGTTTGTCATTGTCGATGTGTATGAGCAAGGAAATTTATGTACTCATATCTCCGTCGCCACCAACCGCCCCTCTTGTCCCCAGCCTTCCTCTAAACACTACGCTCACCCCTCACCGTCCCTCCCCTCTTCTCCAGCATCCCACACCTGTCCCACTGTACCACAGACCCCCCCCCCCCCTCCATCCATCTCCCACCACCCCTCACGCTGACTCTCATTCTTATCTCCACACAACTGCACCCTACCTGTCTCCCTGTATTCCCTCCCCCTCCCTCTCACCACGTCCCCCCCCACCCCACCCCCCCCGCCCCGCCCACATTATTTTGGTTTTATTATCGTCAATCGTGTAGAATACATGGAGAATACAGGATAAAAGAGAACCGCTAGTACAAAATCCTCCTCTCCCCATTGTCCACTCCCCGCCTCGTCTCCTGATCCCCTACCCACCTTTGACCCCCCCGCCCCCTCAACCCTTGTCCCTCATCCAACCCTCTCCCCTCCTCCTCCCCCCGCCCCCTACCACCCCCCTCCTCCCATCCCCTCTCCCTATCCCTCTACCACTCCCCCTCTCTCCCCTCTCCCCCTCGCCCCATCATCCACCCCCCTTCCCTCCCCTCCCCCCCCCCTCCTCCCATCCCCTCGCCCCTTTCCTTCCCCTCCCCCTCCACCCCTCCCCTCTCTCCTCTCCCCTCCCCCTCTCCCCTCCCCCACGCTACCTAGGGGATTCCACCGGTTCAACCTTCGCTGCGAAACAACAGCGGCGCGGCTGCCAGTCGTGGCCGGGCCAATGCAGCAGAGCGCGTCTGTGAGTCAGCAGTTGCTGGGTATAGAGCGAACCTTACTAGTAGAGTCTTGTGTCTGGATAACCCGCCCCCGCTGCTGCTTTGCTGCTTCGCTGCTGCCGCCTGAAGGCCAGCGCGACCCTTCTACTCTACTCACACCCTCTCTACCCCCTCCCCGATTTACCGTATTCCCTGCCCCATGCCTTCGCTCTCCCTCCCCCCCTCACCTCCTCTCCTCAGAACTTCTCCCCCTCTTCTCTCCGGAGGCTCCCCCCTCTACCCGCTCCATTTTCCCCTCCCCCTCTTTCCCCCTCCCCCCTCCGACTCCGCCTCCCTCTCCCCTCCCCCTCTCCTTCCCCCTCCTCCGCCACCGCCATCTCCACTTCACTACACCCATCCCCTCTCCCTCCCCCCTTGGTCCCTTCCCTCTCCTTCCTCAGCCACTCTCCCTACCCCTCTCCGCCCCAACTCCCCTACTCTCTCCACTTTCCACCTCCTCTCTCCCCTTTATCCTTCCCCCCCCCCTTCCCAACCTTCATTACCCTCCCCCTCCTACGTTCCCCTCTCCCTCCCCGTCTGCCTTCTTCCCGTTTGCTCTCCCTCCCTTCCCCTCTACCATCTTCCCCTCCCCTCCCTCTCCCCCGCTCCCTCCCCTTCTCCTTAGCGCTCCCCATCCCCCACTCACCACCCCTCTCATCAACCCCCCCCCCCGCTCGATCCCCCTCTCTCCCTCCTTCCCGCCACCCCTCCCCATCTTCCCTCCCCGCTCTCCCTCTGCCCATCCTTGTCCCTCCGCCCCTCCCCCTCCCCTCCCACCCTGCCCTTCTCCCACCCCCTCTCACTCCTCCTCCCCCACTCCCTCTCCTCCCCCCCTCTCTCTCCCCTCCTCCTCACCCTCACCCTCTTCCTCCCGCTCTTCTGCCCCTTCTTTCCATCTCCCCCTCACTCCCCTCCCCCTCCCCTCTCCATCCTCCCCCCCCCTCCCCCCCCCTCTCCCCCCCCGCCCCTTCTCCCCCCCCCCCCCCCCCTCCCCACCCCCCCAACCCTCCCCCCCCTCCCCCCCCTCCACCTTCCCCCACCCCTCCTCTCCCCCCCCCCCTCCCCCCCCCCTCTCCTCCCCTCCCTCACTCCCCCCCCCCGTCCCCCGCCCCCCCCATCCCCCCCCCCCCTCGCCCCTCTTTTTCCCCTCTCCCTACTCCTCTCCGCCCACCTTCCATACTCCTCTCCACTCCCCCCTCCTCCTCTACCCCCTTTACTCTCCACACTGTCCCGTCCCCACCTAATTACTCTCTCCCCCTCCTTAAATCCCTGCTGGCCATCCCCCTCTCCACCCCTCCCTACGCCCCCTTCTCCCTCGCGCCCCGCCCCGACTGCCTTCTCCCCCTCTTTCCTCTATACCCTTTCCCCCTCACCCCTCCCACTGTCTCCTCCCCACTCCACTCTCTCCCGCACCCTCTCTCCCCACACGGCCCCTCTTTCCTCTCCCCCTTCCCCTCACTCCTGCCCACTGTCTCCCTCCCCACATCCCCTCCTCTCGCCTCCCCCCCCTCTCCCCTCCCACCCCCCCTTCCGCTTCCCCCCTCCCCCTCTCCCCTCTCCCCTCTTCACACCCCCTCACACCCCCTCCCTCGCCCTCCTCCCCTTCCCCTCTCCCACCTCCTCTCCCCCCCCCCCTCCCCCCCTCCCCTCCCCTTGGCCTCCTCCCCTCCCCTCCCCTCTCCCTTCTTCTCCCTACACATCACCCTCTCCCTCCCCCTCTCACCTCCCCCTCGTCCTCTCCCCTCCCCCTCTCTCCACCCATCTCCCCTCCCCCTCTTATCTCCGCCTTCCTCCTTCCCACTCCCTCTCTCCCCTCCCCCTGTCCCAGCCCCCTCTCCCCTCCACCTCCCCACCTTCCCTTCTCTACTCCCCCTCTCCCTCTCACCCTCCCCCTCTCCCCCTCCCTCCCCCCTCTCCCCAATCCCCTTCTCTCTCATCTCGCCTCTCACCTCTCGCCTCTCACTCCCCCTTCCTTCCCCCTCCCCCTCTCCCCCCTCTTTAACTCCCCTTTTCCCACAGCCCCGCTCACACCCTCCCCCCTCCCCTCCACCACGCCCCTCCCCATCCCCTCCTCCCCCTATCCCCTCTCCCCTCCCCCATCTTCCCTTTCCCTCTCCCCTCCCCCGCTCCCTCTCCCCTCCCCCTCTCCCCCTCCCGGTCTCCTCCCCTCCCCCTCCACCCCTCCCCCCTCTATCCCCTCCCCCTCTCCCTCCCCACTCTCCCCTTCCCCTCTCCCCTCCCCCTCTCCCCTCCCCTCACCGCTCTCCCCTACACCTCTCCCCTCCCCCCGCTCCCCTCCTCTCTCCCCTCCCCCTCATCTCCCTTCCCCCTCCTTCCCCTCCCGCTCTCCCCTCCCCCCTCTCCCCTCCCCCTCTCCCCTCCCGCCCCCTCTCCCTCTCCCTCCCCTCTCCCCTCCCCATCATCCCCTCTCCCCTCCCTCCTCTCCTCTCCCCTCCCCCTCTCCTCTCCCCCCCCCTCTTCCCTCTCCCCTCCCCCCTCCCCATCTCCCCTCCCACACGCTACCAGCAGTGGATTTCCACGTTTCCACCCTTCGCTGCCGAAGCTGCAGCGGGGCGGGGCTGTCACTCGTGCGCTGGCCAATGGTAGCAGAGCGCGGCTGTGAGTCAGCAGTTGCTGGGTAGAGCAGGCTCTACAGGTTGAGTTTGTGTGTGAGGATAACCCGCCCACGCGTGCTGCTGCAGCTGCTGCTGCTGCCGCATGAAGGCAGCGCGCATCCCTTGTGAACTGAATGCAAACTAGGACACCATCCCGAGTAACTCACGGACAGGCAGCATCTCAGAGAGAAGAATGGTCCATTCTTTTTTTTAGTGCGATGCTGCATGACCGTTTGAGGTTACACCCAGTGCGTGGAGATGGTTCCCTACACATTAACGTTCTCGTCGTCCTTATCTCGCTGACATCTCCTGACAGATACATCACAGCTGTCATCAAGAAGCTCAGCACGGCTGCACTTCCTGAGTGCTCAGGAAGCACAACCTGGTCTCCAACCTGCTGCTGCCTTCTACCGCTCGTCCATTGAGACTGTTGACATACTGCATTACAGCATGTACGGGCAGCTGCACCATTCAAACAGGGAGAGGCTTCAGAGAGATTTAGGGCAGCACAGAAGATCATCCGCTGCCTCTCCCCTCCGATGACACCTCCCGCTGCCTCAGCAGGCAAGAAACATATCAAGGACAGCTCCCATCCTGCATTTGGCCTGTTTCAACCTGCTCTGCCCTTCCCCCCCCCCAGGGAGGCGCTATCGGTGCCATCAGCACAAAGGCCAAATAGACTCAAGAACAGGTTCTTTCCAAAATCCATTATCTCCCCTGAAACTCAACAAAGGCACTGACTTCACAGCATAACCCCCGACTTCTCTATCCACCTACTGTAATTTCACTGGTGACTGTAATTCTATTAATCCATTGTCTTTTATAGATAGGTACATAGCGTGCGCAGAAAACGGTCATCTATTCCCCCTCCCCCTTTTTGTTTTTTTTACACTGAGTAGGAGCAGCTTTTAATCTCATTGTACATGTGTATAGTAACAATAAAAAGGCATTCATTCATTCATTCATTCATTCATTTTGTATCTATCTTCGGTTTAAACCAGCACCTTAGACAATAGTTGCAGGGGAAGGCCATTCGGCCCTTCGAGCCAACGCCGCCATTCACCGTGATCATGGCTGTTCATCCACAATCAGTACCCCGTTCCTGCCTTCTCCCCATTTCCTTGACTCCACTATTTTTAAGAGCTCTATTTAACCTCATCTTGAAAACTAAGAGTTGGGCAGAGAATTCCAGCAAATTCACAACACTCGGGTGAGAACCATTTTAGTCATCTCCGTTAAAAAATGGCCTACACTTTCTTAAACTGTGGCCCCTGGTTCTGGACTCCCTCCAATAACGGGAAACATGTTCCGCCTCCAGTGTATCAATCCCTAAATAATCTTAATATGTTGTCAATAAGATCCCCTCATCCTTCTATAGTCCAGTGTATACAAGCCCAATCGCCCCATTCTTTCAACAAATGACAATCCCGCCATCCCGAAATAAACGTCTGAGCCTACGCGCATTCCCTCAATAGTAAAAATGTCCCTCCCTCAAACTGGAGACAAAAACGCACACAATACTCCCGGTGTGGTCTCATCAGGCCCTGTATAACTGCAGAATACCATTTTATACCAATTAAACGCATCTGCCATGCATCTGCCCCACTCAACCAACTGTCCAATTCACCCCGCATCCCTCATAAGCATCATCCACACAGTTCACAACTGTCACCCACTTGTGCCTCTCTGCAAATTAGCTGATGTACTTTATTATATCCCTTCCAGTAAGTATTAATTATATTGTAAATATCTGCGTGCCCCAGCACGAGCCTAGCGGTACCCCACCACCAGTCACTGCATTCCATTCTGAAAGTGACCCTTTAATCCCTACACTTTGTTGCCTGTCTGCCAATTTTCTATCCATGTCAGTACCCTACCCTCAATAACATGTGCTCTAATTTAGCCCTAGAGACCTCCGGCAGAAGAAGGAGGGGTATGTACGGGTAATTCAACCTCTCTAATTGCTGTTTAAACATCGATGATAATGGACAGGCAGTGATGGACATATCAGAAGGGATCCGTAAGTTGGCACATGTTCCAATACAAAAGTGGAATTCGATTATGGGAACCCAATGGTGGGATTCCATCCTCGGAGTAACAAGGTGGAGGAACGGTGGGACTCGTGTTTCTATGGCAGGGCGCCTGAACCTTATCCCCTTTTGCATCCCTTGTTTTAGGAAACTTTATTAACCAGAAGGATTCATCCAGATGCAGGCTGTTATCACTGCTATGGGAGAGAAAGGGGAAAATACAGAGAATAATGTAATGCGCCGGGAGGTCCCTGATCACAGGAAAAGAAGATTAGGACAATGTTATGCAATTCAAGTATGAGGAACCTGAAATGGGGGTTTAAAATCAGTATATGCGTAGCAAAAGAAAAAGGGAGGATTGAGAGGGATAAAGTGATTTAAACCCCATTTAAGTAAGGATTTTAAAGAGAATTTCGACTGTATAGGGGCTGGAGAGAGGTTTCTGACACAGCGTGTCTAAAGTTTACCAGACCCTCTTGAGTCTTTGAGTAAGAAGTAATAGCATTGTAAAGCGGTAAAGGGAGTGATGTAAGAGAGAACCTATCAGTGGAAATGGAGTGATAATGGGATCCCTTGTCACTATAGCTTAGCTGTAGTACTGAATAGGGTAACTGAGAGGGTCCTAGGAGGTTGAAAAAAACTAGGGTAGGTCATAGCAACTGAGCATGCTTAATAAAAAATGAATATTACCAACACACCCCTGGTCAGAAACCTGCTCATTACCATGACATGATGTATGATGTGGGAGGTACTGGGGGGATGTACCTACAGATTGTGCACCTCAGACCCTGATTGGAGAAGGGTCCGGAGGGGAGGTTGAATGTAAAATTCTGTGTATAAAGGGGGATGACTTCTTTGGCTTCGGTGTGTCTCGACTTGGAGAGGCACCCGGGTCTGCAGATTTGTGAAAAATAAAGAAACTCTTGCTTCCAAGATTTAGTCTTTGAGCAGTGATTGTGAGCACAACGCGTACCTCACAGCACCCATCTTCATTCATGTAATTTCTGTCGAAGGGCCTGTGTTTCTCTCTCCACAGATGGACAGTGAAGGTGATCTACAATGGGATCTTGATCACCTGCGACACTGGCGCCAAGGAATGGCAGGTGGAGTTTAATTACAATAAACACAAGGTGTAGCAAGGTGGAGGGACGGGACTTACGCGTAAGTGCTGGAGCTGTGGGGAATGTTGTGGGACTGAGAGACCTGGGGGGGAAGGGACATAGTTCCATGCAGGTGGCGACACAGGTTGACAGGGCGGTGAAGGAGGCGTGTGACACGCTTGCCTTCATCAGTCAAAGTGTTGAGTACAGGAGTTGGGAAGTCATGTTCATAAGTGAAAGGAGCGGAATCAGGCCATTCGGCCCATCAACCTCTCCCTGGCCGCCGGCAGCCGCTTCCCACAAGCTCCGCCGTCAGCGCGGACTGGCACGGATCCGTTCACTCCATCGTGAACCTCCCGGGCGGGCTCTCCGCCCGAACCCTCACGGCCACGGCCGAGGGAAGCAGAGAACATCAGAGCTCCGTGTCCCAGGGTGGGGAATACAGACCGGGAACAGATCCGGACACAGGGAACAAGTCACAGCCCCGTGTCACAGGGCCAGGAATACGGTCTCTCCTCACCCGGTTCCTCCTGTCACCTGCCGGCACCGACCTCACCCCATCCCCGCGTTATACAGTGTAGGAAGGAACTGCAGATGCTGCTTTAAACTGAATATAGACACAAAAAACTGCCGTAACTCAGCGGGTCAGGCAGCATCTCTGGAGAGAAGGAATAGGTGATGTTTCGGGTCGAGACCCTTCTTCAGATGCTGTCTGACCCGCTGAGTTACTCCAGGTTTTTGTGTCTATCCTCGTTGTTCTGGCTCTCTCCCCTCAACCCCCGAGCAAGGGCCGCGACTCGGAACATGAACCATCCCCCACCCCCCCTCTCCTCCACAGATGCCACCCGACCCGTCAATGTGTTTAAAACAGTTTGTTTCTCTGCTGGGTCTGTGTGTCAGGGTCTGTTGTGTCAGGGTTCTGTGTGTCAGGGTCTGTCATCATGGTCTGTGTGTCAGGGTCTGTGTGTCAGGGTCTGTGTCTCAGGGTCTGTTGTCAGGGTCTGGTGTGTCAGAGTCTGTGTGTCTGGTCTGTGTCGTGTCTGTCTGTGGGTCTAGGGTCTGTACTGGGGTCTGTGTGTGTGGGTCTGTTGTGTCGGAGTCTGTGTGTACAGGGTCTGTGTCCTCACGGTCTGTGTCCAGGGACTGTGTGTCAGGGTCTGTGTCCTCAGGAGTCTGTGTGTCAGGGTGCTCTGGTTATCAGGGTCAGTGTGTCAGGGTCTGTCTCAGGGGTCATGTGTGTCAGGGTCTCTGTGGTGAAAGGGCTGTGTGTCTGGGTTTGTCACTGGGTCTGTGTGTCAGGGTCTGTGTCTAGAGTCTGTGTGTCAGGGTTGTGTGTCAGGGTCTGTGTTTGTCAGGGTCTGTGTGTTAGGGTCGTGTGTTCACGGTCATGTGTGTAGGGGTCTATGGTCTCAGGTCTGTGTGTTATGGTCTGTGTGTCAGGTCTGTGTTGCAGAGTCTGTATCAGGGTTGTTGTGTCAGGGTCTGTGTGTCTGGGTTTTGATGTCAGGGTCGGGTCACGGTCTGTGTGTCAGGGTCTGTGTGTCATGGTCTGTTGTCAGGGTCTGTGTGTCACGGTTTGATGTCAGGGTCTGTGTCACGGTCTGTGTGTCAGGGTCTGTGTGTCGGGGTCGTGTGTCGGGGCCCGTGTGTCGGGGTCTGTGTCAGGATTCTGTGTGTCGGGGTCTGTGTGTCGGGGTCTGTGTGTCGGGGGTCTCAGGGTCTGTGTGCAGGGTCGGGGTCTGTCACGGCGTCAGGGACTGTGTGTCTGTTCGGGGTCTGTGTCTGGTCTGTGTTGTCAGTCTGTGTTCAGGGTCTATGGTGTCTGTGTGTCCAGGTCTGTGGTCAGGTCAGGGTCTGTGTCTCAGGTTTGTGTCAGGTCTGTGTCAAGGGTCTGTGTGTCAGGTCTGTGTGTCAGGGTCTTGTGGTCTGTGTAGGGTCTGTGTTGTCAGGGTCTGTGTCGGGGTCTGTGGTGTCAGGGTCTGCCAGTGTGTATCAGGGTCTGGGTCTGTGTCTCAGGGTCCTGTGTGTCAGGTCTGTGTGTCAGTGTGTCATTGATGTTCAGGTCTGTGTGTCAGGGTCTGTGAATGTCAGGGTCTGTGTCACGGTCTGTGTGTCAGGGTCTGTGTGTCATGGTCTGTGTCTGTTGTCAAGGTGTCTCTCTGTGTCACGGTCTGTGTGTCAGGGTCTGTGTGTCGGGGTCTCAGGGTCGTGTGTGTCTCGGGGTCTGTGTGTCGGGGTCTGTGTGTCAGGGTCTGTGTGTCAGGGTCTGTGTTGTGTGTCGGGGTCTGTGTGCGGGGTCTTTGTGTGTGTGTCAGGGTAGGGTCCCGTGTGTCAGGGTCTGTGTCAGGGTCTGTGTGTCAGGTCTGTGTCTCAGGGTCAGTGCCAGAAGTGTCAGGTCTATGTCTGTGTGTCAGGGTCTGTGTGTCGGGTCTGTGTGTCAGGGTCTGTGTCTCAGAGTCTGTGTGTCCGGGCAGGGTGTGTCGGGGTCTGTGTGTCAGGGTCTGTGCCAGTTCTGTGGTGTGTCTGTAGTCTGTGGTCAGGTCTGTGTGTCAGGTCTGTGGTCGGGTCTGGTGTCTGGGTCTGTGTGTGTCTGTATCAGGGTCTGTGTGTCTCAGGTCTGTGTGTCCAGGGTCTGTGTCAGGGTCTGTGTGTCAGGGTCCTGTGTTTCAGGTCTGTGTGTCAGGGTCTGTGTGCCAGGGTCCTGTGTCACGGTCTGTGTGTTGTCAGGGTCTGTGTGTCTGTGTCTCAGGTGTCTGTGTGTCAGGGTCTGTGTGTCGGGGTCTGTGTGTCGGGGTCTGTGTGTCGGGGTCTGTGTGTCAGGGTCTGTGTGTCAGGGTCTGTGTCAGGGTCTGTGTCAGGTCTGTGTGTCAGGGTCTGTGTGTCAGGGTCTGTGTCAGGGTCTGTGTCAGGGTCAGTCAGGGTCTGTGTGTCACGTCTGTGTGTCAGGGTCAGTGGTCGTCTCGGGGTCTGTGTTCGGGTCTGTGTCAGGGTCTCACGGTCTGTGTGTCAGGGGTCTGTGGTCGGGGTCTGTGTGTCAGGTCTGTGTCACGGTCTGATTTTGTGTCACGGTCTGTGTGTCAGGGTCTGTGTGTCAGGGTCTGTGTGTCAGGCCTGTGTCTGTCGGTGGGCCCCACCTCTCTCTCCCGCTTCACACTTTCGGTTTCATGAGCTAACCTGCCGCGCTCTCCTCTACCCGGCAACCGGTGACGCGGCGGCAGCTCTGCTGCTGATTGGACAGACTGGGATATTTTTTATCAGTTCACGGGGCTCTTCTGCCCGGAGACCGGTGACTCACGGGCGGGCAGGACTGTGATTGGCCGCGGACACGGCGCCGACCAATCAGCGCGGGGTGCGGGGGCGAAAGGGGCGGGCGAGCGGAGCAGACTGAATGCGCATGCGCCCCGGACTCGCAAACTCACCGCAACCTGAACAGTCGGGGGCTGCTCGCCCTCCTGGCTGGAGCCCAGGCTGCAGGTGGGTGAGGGGCAGTGATGGGCTGCCAACCCAGTCCCCGACAGTGGCTGATGGGCAATGTCGGGCTGGGCTCAGCATAATAACTCCTGGTACATTGAAACAGGGAGATCAGGCGGGTAAATAAGGGAGATGAGGGATTTGGCAGATAAGTTAAAGGCGTATCCTGAGAGTGTCAACAAGTATGTAAAGAGCAAATGGGTAATTTTTGAGATATTAGAATCCGTGCAGGATGTGTGTGAATCCACAGGAGATTGGTGAGGTTGCATCTGTATTTACAGTACAGAAGGCCATAGAAGCCAAGAATTACAGGAAATGAACAGCCATTTCTTGGAATGAATCCACATTATAAAAGAGGCGGTGCTGTAGAAACAAAGAACTGCAGATGCTGGTTGGTTATTACACAAGAGGACATAAAGTGCTGGAGTAACTCGGCAGGTCAGGCAGCTTCTGGAGAGTCTGAAGAATGATCTCAATCCAAAACGTCACGTATCGATGTTGTCTGAAGAAGGGTCTTGAATCGAAACGTTAGCGATCCATATTCACCGGTGATGCTGCCTGATCCGCTGAGCTACTCCAGCACTTTGCATTCTTTATTTTTATGGCATGTTAAGGTGGATAAATACCTAAAGGCCGGTTCACATATATCCTTGTAAACTGGGAGGCGCATCGGTAGAGCTACTATCTTACAGAGGCCAGGGTTCGATCCTGACTACGGGTGCAATGTGTACGGAGTTTATACGTTCTCCTTAAGACCGTGTGGGGTTTCTCCGATATCTTCGATTTCCTCTCACACTCTAAAGTCGAATAGATTTGTAGGTTAATTGGCTTAGTGTCAATGTAATTGTTCCTAGTGTGTAGGATCGTGTGAGTGGGCGGGGATCGCTGGACTGTGCGGACTCGATGGGCTGAAGGGCCTATTTCCGCGTGTATCTCTAAAACGATAAACTAAATTGTGGGAAGCTAGGGCAGGAATTGCAGGGGCTCTGGCAGAATTATTTCCATTATCTATAGATACCAGTGAGCTACCAGAGACTGGAGGCGGTGATCGTTGTGTCCTTATTTAATTAGAGCTGCAAGGACAGGTCAGGGCACAACAGGGCGGTTGCAGGGGGTGGGGGGTACCTGGGGAGGGGGTGGTCTGGGTGGGAAGGGATGAGTGAAGCAAGGAGTTGCAGAGGGAGTGGTCTGTGTGGAAGGCAGAGAGCAGAACTACAGGACACAGAGGAGATGTGGGTGAGGGATCCACCTATGGCAGCCGGGGGCAAACACGATTACATCTCGGATGTCCTAGAAAGGAAAGTCTCATCTTGTGACCAGATGAGGCAGAGGCAGAGACATTGGGAGCAGGGAATAGCGTATTTGCAAAAGTCAGGGTGGGAGGAGGTGTACTGGGGATAACTGTGTGAATCGGTAGGTTTGCAGCAGACATCAGTCAATAATCTGTCCCCAGTGTTGGAGACAGAGAGATCTCGAGAGGAGAGAGCGGCATCACAGAAAGTCCAGGTGAATGTGAGGGCGGGGTGGGTTAGTGATGAAGTTAATTAAATCAATGAGTTCTGCACGGGAGCAGGAGGTGGCCCCGATGCAGTCGTTGATGTAGCGGAGAACGAGTTGTGGGAGGTGCCAGTGTACGATTGGAACAAGGGCAAAATATTGATATTTACAATATATATTAACCATTTAGTTGAGGAAATTAAATGCAACATCTGCTAGTTTGCGAATGACACAAAGCTGGGTGGCAGTGTGAGCTGCGAGGGGGATGCTATGAGGCTGCAGGGTGACTAGGATAGGTTGGGTGAATGGGCAGAAGCTTGGTAGACGCAGTATAATGTGGATAAATGTGAGGTTATCTACTTTGGTGGCAAGAACTGGAAATCAGATTACTGTCTGAATGTTGTCAGATTAGGAAAAGAGGAGGTGCAACGAGACCTGTGTGTCCTTGTACATCAGTCACAGAATGTAAACATGCAGGTACAGCAGGCAGTGAAGAATGTTGGCCTTCATTGCAAGAGGATTTGAGTTTTGGAGCAAGGAGGCCCTACTGCAGTTGTACAGGGCCCCGGTGAGACCACACCTGCAGTATTGTGTGCAACTTTGCTCTCTTAATTTGAGGAAGGACATTCTTGCTATTGAGGGAGTGCAGTGTAGTTTCACCAGGTTAATTCCCGGGATGGCGGGACTGACATATGATGAAAGAATTGGTCGACTGGGCCTATATTCACTGGAATAGTAAGATTAAATGAGAACTTACCAGTTTGAAGTTTGATCTTTATTTTATGAGGAGTTACGTTGAGGGATTACGTGAAGACCCCGCCAGGACGCATGCGCGACATTCTTCAAAGCAGTGGTGTGAAATCACAGATACCAGAGTAGACTAATATAGTAAGATAAGAGAGAACTTCCATACCAGTTGAACTTTATAATAGAGGGTTTTGGGAGCGGAGGGCACGTAATCCCTCATCGTAACTCCTCATAAATAAAGATCAAACTTCAAACTGGTAAGTTCTCAATTTAATCTTACTATTTACTTTGGAGTCACGTGAGTGACTACGTGAAGATTTCAAAGCTCTGTGATTTCATGCCCTGGAACGAGACCATGCTCACACACTGCCATTCTGGGGACGGAGGATGAACGGATTTCACACACGACACAGTGCTGAAAAACAATAAAGGTATTATTCATACCTAAATAATATGCCCCAACATTGGTAATTTATTTTACAGAACATAATTTTTCCCTGCAAATGTCTCAAGATCGGCACGGGTTTATTATAAAGCATTGAATGCGTTCATTGCTCCACCCCGCTGTGGCAAGGATGTGGTCCATAGGAACTCCCATCATCCTAGCGTCCGATGTAGAATGCAGCCCTGTTGGAGTGAGATTTGAAACATTAGTATTCACCACTGCAACGTAATAACACCCGAACCATCTGGATATGGGGGGGGTTTGCACTGTGACCTTAGGTGAGGGCATTTATGGGCTAATGAGAAAGCTCTCTCCGCGCCCATAAGTGTCTTGGTGACTATATATTGGAAAATATGTGTCACTATGCAGGGTCGACTATCTGCAGGATAGGCCTGAACTCTAATATTGGCCAAAGAACCGGGTCAGTCCTTGTTTAAGTATCCCTGTATGTAGCAGGTTATCTGCCATTTGTGACAGACATGACGTCCTATACTAGCTTGTGTAAGGACTGGACCCGTTGTGCTGATCCAAGTGCCATAATCATTCCCATCTAGGATATTTAGTTTGTCCAGAGTGAGCCCCGATATTGGTGTCCATCCTCGTAACATGGTGTACTACCTATGTCCCATATATGGGTGTTATCTGGGCCTGGGGGGAATAGAGTACAAATACCCCTCATTTGTTTATAGGTACTAGTGGGTGTGATCCTATAGCCAAGTGATCACTCCCTCTGCCCAGATATTAGATAGGGCACTCCTTGCACAATAATGGCACTGTAACTCAATCCTTCATCGAAATGAAGGGTGGCCAGAACTCCAGCACTTCAGTGTTGGTGGCTGAGTCATATTGTGTAGTGTTCGTCCTGGTGCTGAACACTTCCCATTTCCTGACATATGTCAGGTACTGTGTTCTCATGGACTCCCTGCACGACGCTGAGATGGCATTGATCGTCCTGTCGGAGAGTCCGTATCCCAGAAATGGCTGTTCAGAAACTGCAAATCAACAGTTCATACAGTCATGGCACGGATACTTTCCCGCACGGGTGTGCCAACCTCCTTGGCCGTTGTTGATCCAGTTAGCAGGGTTCTGAGGACCATCTTTGTACTGTTGGGAAACCATGGTACCCGTTGCGGCGTCTTGTTTAATTATTGTAAGACTCGCCTGATGAGGCAGAAGGGGAAAATGCATAGCAAAACAAATCCCCCCCCCCCCAATGCAGCGAGAAATCGTCCATCGCTGCTGCCCCTGGGTCTGGTTCCCAAGCAACATATGTTGGCAGTTGGTGAATTAGTCTGGATGGAAAAAAGGTCGATATCTGGTGTCCCATACCGGTCTATAAATATCTGTAAAACACTTTCCGATCCAACATCCATTTAATGTTGTCGTTGAATTTACGTGAACCTGGTGTCTGCCACTGTATTTAGCTTACCTGGAAGGTAAGTGGTTGAGATCCAAATCTCTCTCCAGACACCAGTGCCAGATATTATTAGGCAATTCATCACATGATATCGACTTTATTTCACCCATATGATTATATATAGGCCCCCCACTGTGGTATCAATTTGTTACCGTACATGCACTGGTGCTCATCTGAGCAGTAGGCCCTGAGTCCATGAAACGCTCCCAGCATTTCTAGATAATTAATTGCTAGTGCTTTAAACAGAATAATTTTTGTGCACTCATCTGCCACCACAACTTGCGGTGGTATTAGTTGCTCCCCAACCTTTAGCACTGGCATCAGTCTGTAATGTACCCTAGGGATGTAGAATAGGGTGATGGGGTTAGGATAATATTGAACATTTCTATCCACCAGTTTAATTCTGATTTACTTTCCCTGGTTGTTGCATAGGCCTATTGAAATGGCCTGCATGATTTTTGAGAGCTAACATTTCCCTCTTCCAGGTTTTAATAATGGAGTGGTCCAATTGTGCTGCTGGGAACGCAGCCACCAATTTCCCAATCACTCTTGCTCCTTGCCGAATGGATGGTTCCCTGATGCCAGTGAGGCTTTTGCATACTCCCATCAAGTCTGTCACTTTGTTGGTGGCAAGGTGATAGACATATGAACAGAGTCAATAGTGAACCCCAAAATAATCCATGGTAGTGGAGGGTTCCAATTTTGACTTATCTGGATGTACGTTAAATCTCTGTGTTGTGGCTGATACCACCAATGTAGCCAGCTCCAATTTTCACCTACAATGAGAATATCATCAAGGTAAGCCATGACGATATGGTTATGTTTCTTTAAGTATGCTTAAAGCTGGTTTTAATGAATTTGTAATAGCCTGGGTGCTGATGACAACCCATTGGATAAGGCATACTGCCATTGCTGTCCCATCCAGATAAATTTCAGGTATTTACGATGACCCTGTGTGTGACAAACGTGTCTATTTTGAAATGGGCATACTGAACGGAAGTATTTAGTTCGGTCAAATCTGTAATGATACGGCAACCACCATCTTTTTAGTTTTTATAAATATATTTGATACGAACTCTTGAAATTCGCTGATTGTTTTCTCAATCCCTTTTGTGTTTAGTCTTAACAGTTCAGCATGGCCTGCTGTTCTCTCTTTTTGTGAAGTATGAACTTCCTGCTAGGCGTATGCTGAACTGGGACGGTAGTTCGTATACAAATTCAATTTTGTAATTCTGAATACTTCCGAGTATGTAAAAGTTCAGAGGTAAAAGTGCAGCACACATGATGAACAAGTGCAACCGTCCCCCAACTTTTGATGAATCGGACATGCAATGTTTTTTAAGACAACCAGACCCACCTACCTCCATGGTTACCGGTGTTGTGTGGGTTGTCTCCGCAGTTGTTCCTTCTGGTATTGTGTTGCTGCGTTGTGGGGTTTTTGGCGCATTTTCCATGAAGGCCGGGCTGGGCCATGGTCTGAAAGACCGCTGTGCAGGTGGGCCGGCCTTCGAGCTTTCACACCAGATGGTCTTCCATAGCACCGATGTCTGGTGGGTGTGTAGGGGTGCTGCCGCTGTTGATAGTGGGTTTTAGAGGTGCTTGGCACCTTGATCAGGCCTATAGCCTTGGCTTCCTCATGCAGGTGTTTCACCTGCTTCGGGAGGTCCCCCAACAGCAATTTTGGCGCCTGTGTGCTACTTGTCTTGCATAATTCCGCACTTCTTGATGATGCTCTTCCTGTAAACTGTTAATCTCCACTGAGTATTACACAGTCTGCTAGAGCATCACGTACCTCTTCAGGCAAATCAACCCCATCAGTTGTCCTGGTACTGCTGTGATTTTAGCAGCCAGCAGTTTCCTCTGGGCTCCTGTTGCCCCAGATGGGGTCATAGATGCTGGTACTTTAGAGAAATGGAGTTCTCTGGAGCAATGTACTTCCCAGCCATAAAGTTACTGGCTTGCTCCTGTAACTGTTTTGTAGCCATGTATTTTGTACTGGCTTGCAGCTTTGTATAGGCAGTCCTTCTTGAGTTGATACAGCATGTGTCCCACAATCTTCTGCTGCTCTCTCTTCTGGCACCCCTCACAGCTGACTGTTCAGCCATTGCCCCTTCTTCAGGGTCAGCCCAGCTCTGACCCCTAATGCTCCCCTGCGAAGAGGGTGAGACATTTGGCAGTCCTTGAAAGGATGCTGCCGTGGGTCTGCGAGGAAACCCACTGTGACTCTGCCCCTGCATAATCAGGTCACGCTGGAGCACTGCTCCCCACCCGCTCCCGCGGGAAAGACGCCCGCCGTCGCTATCCGTGAACGGGGTGTCTTCAGGTCCGGACCCAGCCGAGTCAACGGACCTGTCCGACTTCCGGGTGGTTTTGCCGCCGACCGCGGCGCACCTGCGGTCTGTAGCGGCGAGAAGCCGGGAGCTGCTGGCAGCACCTGCAGCTCTGGAGAGACGGCACGCTGCTGGCTGCTTCCACAGCAGCGGTATCAGCTGCTGCTCTCCCCTGCGCGACTCCATGGTGCTTCCTCCGTTCTGAAAAAGAAACACACCGAGTCACCACGCTCACCAGAAAAGGTAAGACTTACCTTCCGTAATTTTTCAAAACTCGCGCTGGAGAAAGCGGCGCTCCTCCCGACTGTCGCTTCCGCAATGCGTTCGACGATATGTCACGCATGCGTCCTGGCGGGGTCTTCACGTAGTCACTCACGTGACTCCGAAGTAAAATTTAGGATGAGAGGAGATCTTATAGAAACATATGCAATTCTTAAAGGATTGGACAGGAGAAATTCAGGAAAAATGTTCCCGCTGTTTGGGGAGTCTAGAACCAGGGGTCACAGTTTAAGAAGGAACTTTTTCGGAGGGAGGAGGGGTAAATTGGAGGAGCAGCACCTCATATTTCGCTTGGGCAGTTTGCACCCCAGCGGTATGAACATTGACTTCTCTAATGTCAGGTAGTCGTCACTGTCTCCCCCCCTTCTCAGCTCCCCCTCAGCCCTCTGGCTCCACCTCTTCCTTTCTTCACCTCCCCCCACCCCCCTCCCCACACCCTCACATCAGTCTGAAGAAGGGTTTTGGCCCGAAACGTTGCCTATTTCCTTCGCTCCATAGATGCTGCCTGCAGCATTTTTGTCCAGCCACAGTTTAAAAATAAGGGGTAGGCTATTTTGGACTGAGATGTGGAAAAACCTTTTCACCCAGAGAGTTGTGAATCTGTGGAATTCTCTACCACAGAAGGCAGTGGAGGTCAATTCACTGGATGTATTCAAGAGAGAGTTAGATTTACCTTTTAGGGATGAAGGAATCGAGGGATATGGGGAATAGCAGGAACGGGGTACTGATTTTAGATGATCAGCCATGATCATATTGAATGACCGTGCTGGCATGAAGGTGCCGAATGGCCTACTGTTACAACTATTCTTCTATGTTGTGTGTATGTGGGTTTGTGTGTGTGAGTTTGTGTGTGCGTGTGTGTGTGTGGGGGTAGGGGGTCTGCGTGTGGACAAGGACAAAATATTGATATTTACAATATTTATTAATGATTTAGTTGAGGAAATTAAATGTAACATCTCCAAGTTTGTGGATGACACAAAGCTGGGTGGCAGTGTGAGCTGCGAGGAGGATGCTATGAGGCTGCAGGGTGACTTGGATAAGTTGGGTGAGTGGGCGGATGCTTGGCAGATGCAGTATAATGTGGATAAATGTGAGGTTATCTATTTTGGTGGCAAGAACTGGAAATCAAATTATTGTCTGAATGTTGTCAGATTCGGAAAAGAGGAGGTGCAACGAGACCTGGGGGTCCTTGTACATCAGTCACAGAATGTAAACATGCAGGTACAGCAGGCAGTGAAGAAGTTGGCCTTCATTCCAAGAGGATTTGAGTTTTGGAGCAAGGAGGCCCTACTGCAGTTGTACAAGGCCCCGGTGAGACCACACCTGGAGTATTGTGTGCAACCTTGCTCTCTTAATTTGAGGAAGGACATTCTTGCTATTGAGGGAGTGCAGTGTAGGTTCCCCAGGTTAATTCCCAGGATGGCGGGAGTGACATACCATGAAAGAATTGGTCGACTGGGCCTATATTCACTGGAATTTAGGATGAGAGGAGATCTTATAGAAACATATGCAATTCTTAAAGGATTGCACAGGAGAAATTCAGGAACAATGTTCCCGCTGTTGGGGGAGTCTAGAACCAGGGGTCACAGTATAAGAAGGAACTTTTTCGGAGGAGGGAGGGGTAAATTGGAGGAGCAGCAGCTCATATTCCGCTTGGGCAGTTTGTACCCCAGCGGTATGAACATTGACTTCTCTAATGTCAGGTAGTCCTTACTGTCTCCTCCCCTTCTCAGCTCCCCCTCAGCCCTCTGGCTCCACCTCTTCCTTTCTTCTCCCCCCCCCCCCCCCCCCCCCCCCCCCCCCCCCCCCCCCCACCCTCACATCAGTCTGAAGAAGGGTTTCGGCCCGAAACGTTGCCGATTTCCTTCGCTCCATAGATGCTGCCTCCAGCAATTTTGTCCAGCCACAGTTTAAAAATAAGGGGTCGGCCATTTAGGACTGAGAAGTGGAAAAGCTTTTTCACCCAGAGAGTTGTGAATCTGTGGAATTCTCTACCACAGAAGGCAGTGGAGGTCAATTCACTGGATGTATTCAAGAGAGAGTTAAATTTAGCTTTTAGGGATGAGGGAATCAAGGGATATGGGGAAAAAGCAGGAACGGGGTACTGAATTTAGATGATCAGCCATGATCATATTGAATGGCATTGCAGGCATGAAGGGCCGAATGGCCTCGTGCTGCACCTATTTTTCTATGTTTTCTATATTTCTAGGACTGTTTGACGTAAATAATAAAAAGGCCGGCACAGCTGGGGCCCATGCGGGTGCTCATGGCCACACCTTTAACTTGGAGATAGTGAGAGGTGAAAGGAGAAGTGTAGAGGGTGAGGACAGGTGTGACCCGGCCTCTGGCAGCTCGGTCCAAACACCCATCATCCTTGGAGTGAAAAACCTGCCCCCAAGTTGTTATTAAATCTTGCCCCTCTCACCTTAAACCTGCGCGCTCTAGTTCTTGATTCTCCGAGCCTGGATAATCCCCTCATGATTTGATACACCTCCATGTGCTCAAGCCTCTATAGAGTGGATGCTCACAGTCTGTTCCCAGTGTTGAGTCTATTTAGGACTGACATGTGGAAAACCTTTTTCAGTAAGAGAGTTGTGAATCTGTGGAATTCTCTGCCACAGCAGGCAGTGTAGGTCAAATCACTGGATGTATTCAAGAGAGAGTTAGATTTACCTTTTAGGGATAAGGAATCAAGGGATATGGGGAAAAGCAGGAACGGGGTCCTGATTTTAGATGATCAGCCATGATCATATTGAATGACCGTGCTGGCATGAAGGGCCGAATGGCCTACTGTTGCACCTATTCTTCTATGTTTCTTATTTACGTTGCTGCTTAACGTAAATAATAAAAAGGCCGGCACAGCTGGGGCCCATGCGGGTGCTCATGGCCACACCTTTAACTTGGAGAAAGTGAGAGGTGAAAGGAGACGTGTAGAGGGTGAGGACAGGTGTGACCCGGCCTCTGGCAGCTCGGTCCAAACACCCATCACCCTTGGAGTGAAAAACCTGCCCCCAAGTTGTTATTAAATCTTGCCCCTCTCACCTTAAACCTGTGCTCTCTGGTTCTTGATTCTCCGAGCCTGGATAATCCCCTCATGATTTTATACACCTCCATGTGCTCAAGCCTCTATAAAGTGGATGCTCACAGTCTGTTCCCAGTGTTGAGTCTAACGTTTGATGACACTGTTTAAAAGACATTTGGACAGGTACATGGGTGGGAAACATAAGGAGCTGCAGATGCTGGTTTACAAAAGGTCAGGCAGCATCTCTGGAGAAAATGGACAGGTGATGTTTCAGGTCGGGACCTTCTTCAGACAGCAGACAGATGGGGGGGGGGGGGGGGGCAGAAAGCTGGAAGAGGTGGGGGAGGGTCTGGTGAGTGATAGGTGGATACATGGTGGGGGGGGGGGGTTGATGGGTCGATGGACAAGGGCAGAGATGAAGAGGCAAAAGGTGCCACACAATGACAGAAGAGTTGAACTGTGTGACTGCGAGTCTTACCCCCGAGACCCAGTGCTGGGCACAGCTCAGTCCGGGCACGTTAATGGGTGAGGCACGGCCATGCAGGAGGCTGGGCGAGGCGTGGAAGTTGGGCGGGCAGTGGGAGGGCAGGAGACGGCCAGAGTACACAATATCTGCCTCCACCACCACCCCTGGCAATGCGTTCCAGGCCCCCACTACTCTGTGTAAATAAACCTTCCCCTGTACATCTCAGCTTATAACTATGCCCTCTAGTGGGGGACATGTTGCAGGTTAATTGGCCTTTGTCAAATATCCCTGGTGTGTGGGGAGTGGATTTGAAAGTGGGATAACATGGAACAAGTGTGAATGGGTGATCGATGGTCAGCATGAACTCGGTGGGCTGAAGGGCCTGTTTCCATGCTGTATCTCCAAAGCAAAGAGAATTAAATCACCGTGGATCTCTTGCATCTTAATCTTCTGGATCAGCTGCCACGGGGGCCTTGATCACGTGCCTTACAGTCACCCACACACACTACAGGGGGTTGTTGGGGGTAGGGTGGGGGGTGGGGGTGAATAGAGTGTGGGATGTGGGTGGTAGTGGGGGGGGGGGTGTGTGTGGGGGATGTGTTTTGTGTGTGTGTTGTGTGTATGTGTGTGGGTGTGCATGGGTGTGTTTGTGGCGGTGTGTGAGTGTGTGTGTGTTTTGTGTAGGTGTGTGTGTGGGGGGGTGTCTGTGTGGTGTGTGGATGTGTGTGGGTCTGTGTGTGTGTTTGTGTGTGTTGGTGTGTGTGTATATGGGTCTGTGTAACTTTGTGTGTGTGTGTGCTTGTGTGTGTGTGTGTGTCTGTGTGTGTGTGGGGGGGGGGTGTTTGTGTGTGGTGTGTGTGGTCTGTGTGTATGTTTGTGTGTGTGTGTTCTTGTGTATGTGTCTGTGTGGGTGTCTGTGTGTGTGTGGGGGGTGTCTGTGTGTGGTGTGTGGGTCTGTGTGTTTGTGTGTGTGGGTCTGTGTGGGTGTGTGGGTATGTGTAAGGGGTGTGTGGGTCTCTGTGTGTGTTTGAATGTGGGTCTGTGTGTATGTGGGTTTGTGTGTGTGAGTTGTGTGTGCGTGCGTGTGTGTGTGTGGGGGTTAGGGGGTCTGCGTGTGTGGGGGTAGGGGGTCTGCGTGTGTGTGTGTGGGGGTGGTAGGGGGTCTGCGTGTGTGTGTGTGGGGGGGGGGTAGGGGGTCTGTGTGTGTGGTGCGTGTGTGCGTGCGTGCGTGCGCGATTGGAACAAGGACAAAATATTGATATTTACAATATTTCTTAATGATTTAGTTGAGGAAATTAAATGTAACATCTCCAAGTTTGTGGATGACACAAAGCTGGGTGGCAGTGGGAGCTGCGAGGAGGATGCTGTGAGGCTGCAGGGTGACTTGGATAGGTTGGGTGAGTGGGCAGATGCTTGGCAGATGCAGTATAATGTGGATAAATGTGAGGTTATCTACTTTGGTGGCAAGAACTGGAAATCAGATTATTGTCTGAATGTTGTCAGATTAGGAAAAGAGGAGGTGCAACGAGACCTGGGGGTCCTTGTACATCAGTCACAGAATGTAAACATGCAGGTACAGCAGGTAGTGAAGAATTTGGCCTTCATTCCAAGAGGATTTGAGTTTTGGAGCAAGGAGGCCCTACTGCAGTTGTACAAGGCCCCGGTGAGACCACACCTGGAGTATTGTGTGCAACCTTGCTCTCTTAATTTGAGGAAGGACATTCTTGCTATTGAGGGAGTGCAGTGTAGGTTCCCCAGGTTAATTCCCAGGATGGCGGGAGTGACATACCATGAAAGAATTGGTCGACTGGGCCTATATTCACTGGTATTTTGGATGAGAGGAGATCTTATCTAAACGTACACAATTCTTAAAGGATTGGACAGGATAGACTCAGGAAAAATGTTCCTGCTGTGGGGAGCGTCCAGAACCAGGGGCCACAGTTTATGGAGGATCTTTTTCGGAGGGAGGAGGGGTAAATTGGAGGAGCAGCATCTCATATATCGCTTGGGCAGTTTGTACCCCAACAGTATGAACATTGACTTCTCTAATATCAGGTAGTCCTTACAGTGTCCTCCCCTTCTCAGCTCCCCCTCAGCCCTCTGGCTCCACCTCTTCCTTTCTTCTTCACCCCCCCACTCCCCTCCCAAGCCCTCACGTCAGTCTGAAGAAGGGTTTCGGCCCGAAATGTTGCCTTTTTCCATCGCTCCATTGATGCTGCCTCCAGCATTTTTTGTCTAGCCACAGTTTAAAAGGATAAGGGCTAGGCCATTTAGGACTGGGATGAGGAAAACCTTTTTCAGTAAGAGAGTTGTGAATCTGTGAAATTCTCTACCACAGCAGGCAGTGGAGGTCAATTCACTGGATGTATTCAAGAGAGAGTTAGATTTATCTTTTAGGGATGAAGGAATCGAGGGATATGGGGAAAAGCAGGAACGGGGTACTGATTTTAGATGATCAGCCATGATCATATTGAATGACCGTGCTGGCATGAAGGGCCGAATGGCCTACTGTTGCACCTATTCTTCTATGTTTCTTATTTACGTTGCTGCTTAACGTAAATAATAAAAAGGCCGGCACAGCTGGGGCCCATGCGGGTGCTCATGGCTGCACCTTTAACTTGGAGAAAGTGAGAGGTGAAAGGAGACGTGTAGAGGGTGAGGACAGGTGTGACCCGGCCTCTGGCAGCTCGGTCCAAACACCCATCACCCTTGGAGTGAAAAATCTGCCACCAAGTTGTATATTAAAATCTTTACTTCTCTTAAATCTTGCCCCTCTCACCTTAAACCTGTGCTCTCTGGTTCTTGATTCTCCGAGCCTGGATAATCCCCTCATGATTTTATACACCTCCGTTAGTGCTCAGCCTCTATAAAAGTGGATGCCCACAGTCAGTTCCCAGTGTTAAGTATAACGTTGGACGACGCTGTTTAAAAGACATTTGGACAGGTAAATGGGTGGGAAACATAAGGCATACAGATGCTGGTTTACAAAGGTCAGGCAGCATCATCTGGGGAGGAAAATGGACAGGTGATGTTTCAGGTGGGGACCTTCTTCAGACAGCAGACAGATTGCGGTGGGGGGGGGGGGGTGGGCGGAGAAAGCTGGACGAAGAGGTGGGGGGAGGGTCTGGTGAGTGATAGGTGGATACATGGTGGGGGGGGGGGGTGGGGGGGGGGTTGATGGGTCGATGGGTCGATGACAAGGGCAGAGATGAAGAGGCAAAAGGTGATCCTACCACACAATGAAAAAGAGTTGAACTGTGTGACTGCGAGTCTTACCCCCGAGACCCAGTGCTGGCACAGCTCAGTCCGGGCACGTTAATGGGTGAGGCACGGCCATGCAGAGGCTGGGCGAGGCGTGGAATTTGGGCGGGCAGTGGGAGGGCAGGAGGACGGTCAAGAGTACACAATATCTGCCTCCACCACCACCCCTGGCAATGCGTTCCAGGCCCCCACTACTCTGTGTAAATAAACCTTCCCCTGTACATCTCAGCTTATAACTATGCCCTCTAGTGGGGGACATGTTGCAGGTTAATTGGCCTTTGTCAAATATCCCTGGTGTGTGGGGAGTGGGTTTGAAAGTGGGATAACATGGAACAAGTGTGAATGGGTGATCGATGGTCAGCATGAACGCGGTGGGCTGAAGGGCCTGTTTCCATGCTGTATCTCCAAAGCAAAGAGAATTAAATCACCGTGGATCTCCTAGAAACATAGAAACATAGAAATTAGGTGCAGGAGTAGGCCATTCAGCCCTTCGAGCCTGCACCGCCATTCAATATGATCATGGCTGATCATCCAACTCAGTATCCCGTACCTGCCTTCTCTCCATACCCTCTGATCCCCTTAGCCACAAGGGCCACATCCAACTCACTCTTAAATATAGCCAATGAACTGGCCTCAACTACCCTCTGTGGCAGAGAGTTCCAGAGACTCACCACTCTCTGTGTGAAGAAAGTCTTTCTCATCTCGGTCTTAAAGGATTTCCCCCTTATCCTTAAGCTGTGACCCCTTGTCCTGGACTTCCCCAACATCGGGAACAATCTTCCTGCATCTAGCCTGTCCAACCCCTTAAGATCTCCTGCATCTTAATCTCCTGGATCAGCTGCCACGGGGGCCTTGATCACGTGCCTTACAGTCACCCACACACACTACAGGGGAATGTTGGGAGGGAGGTTGGGGGAGGGGGTGAATAGAGTGTGGGATGTGGGTGGTTTGTGGGGGGGGCGGTGTGGTTCGGGGGATGTGTTTTGTGTGTGGTGTGTGTGTATTTGGCGTGTGTGGGTGTGCATGGGTATGTGGGGTGTGTTTAGTGTGTGTGTGTGTTGTAGGTGTGTGGTGGTGTGGATGTGGTGGGTCTGTGTGGTGTGTGTGTTTGTGTGTGTTGGTGTGTGTATATGCTCTGTGGTGTAAACTTGTGCAAGTGTGTGCGTGGTGTGTGTGTATATGTGTCTTTGTGTGTGGGGGGGGGGGGTGTAGGTGTGTTTGTGGGGTGTCTGTGTGTGTGGTGTGTGGGGTTGTTGTGTGTTTGGTGTGTGTTTTGTGTGTGTATATGTCCCTGTTTTCTTGTGTATGTGTGCAAGTGTGTGTGTGTGTGTGATGTTCTGTGTTGTGGTGTTTGTGGTGTGGTGTGTGGGTCTGTGGTTATGTTTTGTGGTGTGTGTTCTTGTGTAATTGTGTCTGTGTGTGGGTGGCTGTGTGGTGGGGGGGGGTCTGTGTGTGGTGTGTGGTCTGTGTGTGTTTGTGTGTGTGGGTCTGTGTGGGTATGTGTAAAGGAGGTGTGTGTGGGTCTGTTTGTGTGTTGAATGTGGGTCTGTGTGAATGTGGGTCTGTGTGTGTATGTGGGTTTGTGTGTGTGAGTTTGTGTGTGCGTGTGTGTGTGTGTGGGGGTTAGGGGGTCTGCGTGTGTGTGTGAGTGTTTGTGCTGTGCGTTTTTTGAGTGTAGTGTGGGGGTTAGGGGGTCTGCGTGTGTGTGTGTGGGGGGTAGGGGGTCTGCGTGTGTGTGTGTGTGGTGGTAGGGGTTCACGCTGCGGTGTTGAGTGTGGGGGGGTGTGTGTGTGTGGAGGGGGAGGTGAGGGGGTCTGTTGTGTGTGGTGCGTGTGTGCGTGCGTGCATTGCACGATTGGAACAAGGACAAAAAATATTGATAATTACAATAATTTCTTAATGATTTAGTTGAGGAAATTAAATGTAACATCTCCAAGTTTGTGGATGACACAAAGCTGGGTGGCAGTGTGAGCTGCGAGGGAGGATGCTATGAGACTGCAGGGTGACTTGGCATAGGTTGGGTGAGTGGCAGGTACGGGTATACTGAGTTGGATGATCAGCCATGATCATATTGAATGGCGGTGCAGGCTCGAGGGCTGAATGGCCACTACTCCTGCACCAAAGTTCTATGTTTTCTATGTTTCTATGTTTCTATGTTTCTATGAATGTTTCAGGTCGGGACCTTCATTCAGACAGCAGACAGATTGCTGTGGGGGGGGGGGGGGGGGGGGGGTGGGGGCAGAAAGCTAGGAAGAGGTGGGGGGGGAGGGAGGGTCTGGTGAATGATTGGTGGATACTTGGTGGGGGGTTTGATGGGTCGATGGACAAGGCAGAGATGAAGAGGCAAAAGGTGCCACACCATGACAGAAGAGTTGAACTGTGTGACTGCGAGTCTTACCCCCGAGGAACACAGTGCTGGGCACAGCTCAGTCCGGGCACGTTTAATGGTGAGGCACGGCCATGCAGGAGGCTTGGGCGAGGCGTGGAAGTTGGGCGGGCCTATGTGGACGGAGGGCAGGAGATGGCCAGGTACACAATATCTGCCTCCAACCCACCACCCTCTGGCATGCGTTCCAGGCCCCCACTATTCTCTGTGAGTAAATGAACCTTCCCCTGTACATCTCAGCTTATAACATATGAATAAACTATGCCCTCTAGTAAGGGCCATGGTGTTGCAGGTTAATTGGCCTTTGTCAAATAGCCCTGGTGTGTGAGGGAGTGGATTTGAAAAGTGGGATAACATGGAACAAGTGTGAAATGGGGTAGATCGAATGGTCAGCATGAACTCGGTGGGTGGGCTGAAGGGAGGGCCTGTTTCATGCTGTAACCTCCAAAAGCAAACTACATTAAATTACCGTGGATACTCCTGCATCTAAATCTTTCTGGATCAGCTGCCCCACGGGGGAATTTGATCACGTGCTTACAGTCACCCACACACACTACTGGGGGTTGTTGGGGGAGGGTGGGGGGTGAAGAGAGTGTGGGATGTGGGTGGTTAGTGGGGGGTGGGGGTCTGTGAGGGGATGTGTTTTTGGTGTTGTGTGTGTGTGCGTGTGTGGGCGTATGTGTGTGTGTGGGCGTATGTGTGTGTGGGGTCCTGTGTGCTGTGCGGTACTGGTGTGTGCGGTCTGTGTGTGGGGGTCTTGTGTGGGGTCCTGTGTGTGGGGATCTGTGTGTGGGGGTCTGTGTGTGGGGGGTCCTGTGTTGTGGGGTCTGTGTGGTGGGGGTCTGTGGTGTGGGGGTCCTGTGTGTGGGTGGGTCTGTGTGTGGGGGTCTGTGTGAGGGTGGTGGTGCTTGTGTGGGGGTCTGTGTGTGGGGGGTCTGTGTTTGCGGTCTGTGGTGCGGGCTGGTGTGTGCGGGTCCTGTGTGTGCGGTCTGTGTGTGTGGGGGTGTGTGTGTGTGGGAGTGTTGTGTGTGGTTGGGTGTCTGTGTGTGGTGTGTTGCATGTGTGAAGAGAGTGTGGATGTGGGGTGGTTGTGGGGGGTGGGGTGTGTGTGTGGGAGAGGGATGTGTTTTTGGTGTGGTATGTGTGTGTGTGGTGTGTGTGTGTGTGTGTTGTGTGTGTGTGTGTGTGTGACGCCGCATGTGGTGTGGATATGGTGTGGGTTGTATCTGTGTGTGGGGTGTGTGTGTGTCGTGTGTGTGGGGGGAAGTCTGTGTGTGTGTTTGTATGTATGTGTGTGTGGGGCTGTGTGTGTGTGTGTGTTGGGGTCTGTCCTGTGGTGTGGGTGGGTTGTGTGGGGGTAGGGGGTCTGTGTGTGTGTGGTGTGTGTGTGTGTGTGTGGTGTGGCGTCTGTTGTGTGTGTGTGAGTGAGGGTCTGTCTGTGGGTGTGTGTGCGTGCGTGTGGGGGTAAAGGTGTCTGTGTGCGTGTGTGTGTGGGGGGGGGTGTGTGTGGTGGGGGGGGGGGGTCCTGCCTGTGTGTGTGTACGATTGGAAAAAAGGACAAAGTAATTGATATTTACAATAATCTTAATGATTTTAGTTGAAGAAATTTAAATGTAAACAACTCCAAAGTTTGGCGGAAGGACACAAAGCTGGTGGGCAGTGTGAGCTGTGAGGAGGATGCTATGAGGCCAGTCAGCGTGACTTGATAGGTTGGGTGATGGCAGATGCTTGGCAGATGCAGTATAATGTGGATAAAATGTGAGGTTATCTACTTTGGTGGCAAGAACTGAAATCAGATTATTGACTGAATGTTGTCAGATTAGGAAAAAAGGAGGTGCAACGAGTACCTGTGGGTCCTTGAACAATCATCACAGAATGTAAACATCGCAGGTACAGCAGGCAGTGAAGATGTGGCCTTCAATGCAAGAGGATTTGAGTTTGGAGCAAAGGAGGCCCTACTGCAGTTGTACAGGCCCCGGTGAGACCACACCTTGAGAATTGTGGTGCCATCTTTGACTCTCTTAATTTGAGGAAGGACATTCTCTATAGATGGGGCATGTAGTTCACAGCAGTTTAAATTCACCGGGGATGGCGGGAACGATATATGATGAAAGAATTGTCCGACAGGGCCTATATTCACTGGAATTTAGGCATGTGAGGAGATCTTATAGAAACGTATACAAATTCTTAAAGATTGAACAGGGAGAATTCAGAAATATGTTCCCGCTGTTGGGGGAGTCCAGACTAGGGCCACAGTTTATGATGGAACTTTTTCGGAGGGGGGGGGAGTAAATTGGAGGAGCAGCACCTCATATTCGCTTGGGGGCAGTTGTAACCCGTGTACCCCAGTTTTTTGTAGTGATGATCATTGACTTCTCTAATGTCAGGTAGTCCGTACTGTCTCCTCCCCTTCTCAGCTCCCCCACAAGCCCTCTGGCTCCAACTCTTCCTTTCTCACCTCCCCCCCCCCCTCACATCAGCTGCCATGTGTACTTGATCACGATGTGCCTTACAATCACCCACACACACAACAGGGGATTGTTGGGGAGGGATCGAGGGGAGTGTTGGGTGGGGTGTGTGGGGTTGTGTGGTGGGTTTGTGTGTGGGTGTTGTAGTCATATGTGTATGGTGGGTGGGTGTGTCTATTTGGGTTGGTGTGTGTCGGTGTGTGTGTGTGTCGGGTGTGTGTGGGTGGTGGTGTGTGTGTGTGAGTGCCTCACACCGCTGAGTTTCTCCAGTATTTTTGTCTTCCACAGCTTAAGATAAGGAGTAGGCCATTTAAAACTGAGATGAGGAAAACCTTTTTCACCCAGAGAGTTGTGAATCTGTGGAATTCTCTACCACAGAAGGCAGTGGAGGTCAACTCACTGGATGTATTCAAGAGAGACTGAGATTTAGCTTTTAGGGATGAAGGAATCGATGGGTACGGGGAAAAGCAGAACGGGGTACTGATTTATAAGATGAGCAGCCATGTATCATTAGAATGACCTGCTGGCATGAAGGCGAATGGCCTCGTGCTGCACCATTTTTCTTATGTTTTTCTATGTTTCTAGGACAGCTTAACGTAATATAAAAAGGGCCGGCCATGCTGGGCCCCATGCGGTGCTCATGGCCACGACCTTTAACTTGGAGATAGTGAAGGTGAAAGGAGAAGTGTAGGGGGTGAGGACAGGTGTGACCCGGCCTCTGGCAGCTCGGCCAAACACCCCATCACCCTTGCAGTGACAAACATGCCCCCAAGTTTGTTTATTAATATTGCCCCTCTCACCTTAAACACTGTGCCTCTGGTTCTTGATTCTCCGAGCCTGGATAATCCCCTCATGATTTTAGACACCTCCGTGTGCTCAACTCTATAAGAGTGATGCTCACAGTCTGTTCTCGAGTGTTGAGTCTAACGTTTTGATGACACTGTTTAAAAGACAATTGGGACAGGTACATGGGTGGGAAACATAAGGAGCTGCAGATGCTGGGATTACAAAAGGTCAGCAGCATCTCTGGAGAAAATGGACAGGTGATGATTCAGTCGGACCTTCTTCAGACATCTGACAGATTGCGGAGGGGGGGTGGGGGAGGTCTGGGAGTGATAGGTTGGATACATGGAGGGGGGGGGTGAGGGTTTGATGGAACAAGTGTAATGGGGTGATCGATGTCCCCAGCATTGAACTCGTGCGGCAGAAGAGGCCTGTTCCATGCTGTATCTCCAAAGCAAACTACATTAAATCACCGTTGACCTCTTGCATCTTAATCTTCTGGATCAGCCGCCTCGGGGGACTTGATCACGTGCCTTACAGTCAACCCACAAACACTACAGGGGGTTGTTGTGGGAGGGTGGGGTGAAGAGAGTGGGATTGTGGGGTGGTTGTTGGGGGTCTGTGTAGTGGGTGTATGTGTGTGAGTGTGTGAGTGTTTGTGTGTGTGCAGTGTGTTTTTGTGTGGGTGTGTGTTTGTCTGTGGCAGTGTCTGTGTGTGGTGGGTGTGTGTGTGTGTGGGAGTGTCTTGGTGTGTGTGGGTGGTGTATGTGTGTGTGGTGAGTGTGCATGTGTAAAGAGAGTGTGGGATGTGGGTGGTTGTGGGGGTGGGGTGTTGTGTCGGGGATGGTTTTGGTGTGGTAGTGGCATTTGTGGTGTGTTGTGTGCGTGCGCGCATGTGTGTGGATATGGTGTGGGTGTAATCTGTGTGTAGGGGTGTGTGTGTGTCAGTGTGTGTGGGGGAAGTCTGTGTTTTGTGTTTGTTATGTATGTGGGTGTGTTTGTGTGTGTGGTACCTGTGTGTGTGTGGTGTGGGTCCTGTCTGTGTGTGTGTGTGCGTGTGTGTGGGGGTAGGGGGTACTTGTGGTGTGTGTGTGGTGAGGTGGGTCTGTGTTGTGTGTGTGTTGTTAGGTCTGTCTGTGGTGTGTGTGGCGGTGGTGTGTGGGGTATGGTGTCTGTGCGTGTATGTGTGTGTGTGTCGTGTGTGTGTGTGTGGGGGGGGTTCTGCCTGTTGTGTGTGTACGATTGACCAAGGACACTAGTATTGATATTTTACAAATATTTCTTAAATGATTTAGGTGAAGAAATTAAATGTTAACATCTCAGTTTGCGAAGGCACAAAGCTGGTGGCAGTGGTGGTGCTGCGAGGGGGATGCTTAATGAGGCTGCCGGGTGACTTGGATAGGTTGGGTGAGTGGGGCATATGCTTGGCAGATGCAGTATATGTGGATTAAATTGTGAGGTTATCTACTTTGGTGGCCAAGAACGTGGAAATCAGATTATTGTCTGAATGTTGTCAGATTAGAAAAGAGGAAGGTGCAACGAACTTGGTGTCCTTGTACATCAGTCACAGAAGGTTAAGCATGCAGGTACAGCAAGGCAGTGAAGAATTTGGCCTTCATTCCAAGAGGATTTGAGTTTTGGAGGAAGAGCCCTACTGCGTTGTTACAGGCCCCGTGAGACCGCACCTGAGATAATGTTGCAACCTTGCTCTCTTAATTTGAGGAAGACATCTTGCTATTGAGGAGGCAGTGTAGGTTCAACCAGGTTTAATTCCCGGGATGGCGGACCTGACATATGATGAAAGAATTGGTCACTGGGGCCTATATCACTGGAAATCAGGATGAGAGGAGAACTTATAGAAACCGTAATACAATTCATAAAGTATTGACCAGAGAGATTTCAGAACAATGTTCCCACTGTTGGGGAGGTCCAGAACCAGGGCCACAGTTTATTGAGTAACTTATTCGGATGCAGGAGGGTAAATTAGAGAGCAGCACCTCATATTTCGCTTGGGCATTTGGTACCCCAGTGGTATAACATTGACTTCTCTAAAAGTCAGGTAGATCCCATACGCGTCGTCCTCCCCTTCTCAGCTCCCCCTCAGCCCTCTGGCTCCACCTCTCTCCTTCCTTTCTCACCTCCCCCCCCCCCCCCTCACACAGCTGCCAATGGGGGACTTGATCACGTGCCTTACAATCACCCACAACACAACCAGGGGATTGTTGGGGAGGGAGGGGGTGTGTGTGGGAGTGGGGGTGTGTGTGGGGGGTCAGTGAGTGTGGTGGTTGGGTTGTGTATATGTGGGTGGGTGTAGTGTCGGGTGTGTGTGTGGAGTCGGGTGTCGTGTGGTGAGGGGTGTGTGTGTGTGCGCTGAATTCTCCAATTATTTTGTCTAGCACCGCTTAAGGATAAGGGTAGCCATTTAAGACTGAGATTGAGGAAACCCTTTTTTCTCTAAGAGAGGTGTGAAATCGTGGAATTCCTCTACCACAGAAGGCAGTGGATGTCAATCACTGGATTGTATTCAAGAGAGAGTTTAGATTTAGAGCTTTTTAGTGTGTAGGAATGAGGATATGGGGAAAAAGCAGGAACGGGTACTGATTTTAGATGATCAGCCATGATCAATTGAGACTGACCATGCTGGCCATGAAGGGCCGAATGGCCACGTGCTGGCAACCAATTTTCTATGTATTTCTATTTTCTAGGACAGCTTAACGTAAAATAATAAAAAGGCCGGCACAGCTGGGGCCCATGCGGGTGTTCATGGCCACACCCTTAACTTGGAGATTAGTGAGAGGTGTAAAGGAGAAGGTAAGGGGGTTAGGACAGGTGTGACCCCGCTCCTGCAGCTCGGCCAAACACCCATCACCCTTGCAATGACAAACCTGCCCCACGTAGTTATTAAAACTTGCCCTCTCACCTTAAACCTGTGCTCTCTGTTCTTGATCTCCGAGCCTGGATAATCCCCTCATGGTTAGATACACCCTCCGTGTGCTCAAGCCTCTATAAGAGTGGATGCTCACAGTCTGTCCCAGTGTTGAGTCAACGTTTGATGACACTGGTTAAAAGACATTTGGATGGTACATGGTGGAAAACAAAAGGAGCTGCAGATGCTTGGTTTACAAATAGGTCAGGCAGCATCTCTGGAGAAAATGGACAGTGATGTTCAGGTGGGGACCTTCTTCAGACAGCAGACTGATTGCGGTGGGGGGGGAGGTGGTGAGGGTCTGGTGAGTGATGGTGATAACATGGTGGGGTGGCATGGAGGGTGGGTGGGTGGGGGGGTGTTGATGGGTTTGATGAAAAACAAGTGTGAATGGGTGATCGATGGTCGCAATGAACAACCGGAGGTTGGGGCTGAAGGGGGCCGTTCCATGCCTGTATCTCCAAAGCAAACTTACATTAAAATCACCGTGGATCTCTTACTCTTTGCTTCCTTAATCTTCTGATCACTGCCACGGGGGACTGATCACGATCACGTGCCTTATACAGTCACCCTCACATCACACTACAGGCCGAACACTCTACAGGTGGGTTTGGTTGGGGGGGTCTTGTTGGGGGGGGGTGAGGGCGCGGA
>CM069160.1:7668087-7724893 GCA_035221665.1 Okamejei kenojei | reverse complement strand
TCTACAGAGAAGAGGTGTGGCAGAGGGGAGGGGGCATGATGAGAGTTGGGCAGAGTAGAGGGGGGGATGATGGGGCGATATGGGGGAGAGTGGGCGGGAGCGAGCGGAGGGGAGAGCGGGGTAGCGAGGGTTGAGCGAGGGGGGAGAGAGTGATAGAGGGAGATATGGAGATAGATGGGGGTGATAAAGGGTAGTGACGGATGAGATTAGGTATGAAGGTGGAGTGAGGGTGAGTTAAGATGTCGTGTCGATAGAAAATTTGCGAGAGAAGTTATAGAGAGAGAGAGAGGATAGAGGGGGATGGGTATAGAGCAAGTGGGGGAGGGGAGAGAGTGAGAGATGGAGGGGGGGGGAGAGGAGAGACGGGATAACAAGGAGAGAGACGGAGGGGGGCACAGACGAGGAAATTTTAGATGGTTGAGAGTGGAGGAGTAGATGGGGGGAGAGGCGGGGAGCAGAGGGGGGAGGAGAGAGGGGGGAGAGAGGGGGGAAAGAGAGGAGAGATATGGAAGGGAGAGATGGAGATAGAGAGGGTGGGAGGAATGAGAGGTGGGCAGGAGAGGGGCAGAGCGGGGGGCCAGAGGGGGTGCCATAGGGAGGGGGCAGAGGGAGTGGGGCCAGGGGAGGGAGGGGGGCAGAGGGAGGGGGGCAGAGTGGAGGGGGGCAGAGAGAGGGGGCAGAGATAGGGGGGCAGAGTACAGGGGGGCAGAGACAGGGGGGCAGAGAGCGGGGGGCGAGAGAGGGGGCAGAGGAGAGGGGGGCAGCGAGAGGGGTGCAGAGAGTATATATGGGTCGCGATGAGGTGGGAGAGATAGATGCAAATTGAGAGAGGTGAAAGCAGCGAAAGAGGGTGAGAGAAGGGGCCTAGAGGGGGAGAGCAGGGGTGGAGGAGGGGGGAGAGAGGGGGGGGTTAGACTAGTGGGCGAGAGGGGTGAGAGTGGCGAGGGGAGAGCGAGGGGGAGCGAGGGGGGGAGGCGAGGGGGGGTAGCGAGGGATGCAGCTTGAGAGTAGGATGAGAATGAGAAGTGGAAGAGAGGGGGCAGAGACAGAGAGAGAGGGGCAGGAGAGAGAGGGGGGGCGAGAGCGAGGTGGGAGAGGAGATCAGAGAGGAGAGGGAGAGTGAGACGAGGAGAGAGAACTGTGAGAGAGCTTGGTGGGAGAGAGAAGGGGGTGTGATTGGAAGATTGGAGAGAGAACAATGGATGAGAGATGTGTGAGAGGGAGGGCGTCGGTGGATTACGTGGGAGAGGTGTGGTGGGAGATGGTGTTGGGAGGGGGGATAAGGTGTGATAGTGGTGGATTCGAGGGGTGGTGAGATTGTGGTGAGAGGGTACGTGAGAGGGGGAGTAGGGGGGGGGAGAGTGGGGGAGAGAGGGGGAAGAGAGGGGGAGGGATGAGAGAGAGATGGGGTACGCGCAGTGAGAGTCGTAAATAGAACGTTTGGATAAAGACGGGGGGGGAGGAGTGAGGGGGAAGACTAGGGGTATTATGGGATGGAGTGAGATGGGGGAGTGGAGAGAGAAATGGAGAGTAGAGAGGGGAGAGAGGGCGGATGGTTAGAGAGGAGGGGGACAGAGTCGAGATATGGGGGGGTGGGAGAGCTATTAGAAGAGAAGTAGACGGTTGTGGCAGAGGGTACAATTAGAGGGGAATAGAGAGAGGGGGAGGGAGAATTGGTGCGATAGATTGGCAGATGAGACTGGCGAGAGAAAGGGGGATGAGGGGGGGAGAGATGGGGTAGATGTTTTATGAGGGTGGTAGAGGGGGTAGAGTGGGGAGAGCTGGGGGAGAGGGTTCTTATTTTATCTAGGTGTCTATAGATTGGGTTGAGAAAGGTGGAGAGGTGAGGAGAGAGTATGGGAGAATGTGTATTGCGGGGGAGTTGTTGAGCGCAAAGGGGAGAGATAATGTATAGAGAGAGAGAGGATAGATGGGGATGGTTAGTAGAGCAAGGGATCGGGAATAGAGTGAGAGTAAGTAGGTGGTGGTGGAGAGCGGTCGAGAAAATAGAGAGAATTAGGGTGGGCATAGTAGGAAATTAAGGATGGTTTATCGTTATATACGACTATGACGGGTGGCGTATGGCGATTGAGGGAGAGAGGTTTTGTCTAGTTGGTTAGTGAAAGCGATAGGTTGATATAGAGGTGATTTTCGTAGTCGAGAGGTAATGAATAGTAAATTAGATATATATTTTGATAAATAATATGTTTGCATATATTTTTTGCCGTGGTGGTGCACAGAGTGGGTATTGGCAGATTATGTTGGCATATGGTTATTGTGTGCATAGTGAGTTTTGGCAGAGGGAGTGGGGCAGATTGTGTTGGCAAATGTAGGGGGGCATAGGGCGGGGGCGAAGGGAGGTGGGCAGATGAGATGGGGGGTGGAAGAGGGTGTGAGGTGGAGGGTGCGATCTAGGGTGAGATAGAGGGGATCGATGGGGGCGCGAGGGGTGTTCTAGATTTATATATGAGCTATCGTGTGTTTTAGAAATGTCTTATTTACTGATTCATTTTTTCTACATTTTTTATTATACTGATGTTGATATCTCACATTTGTGTATATCAAATATCGCGAATGTACTAGTATATATAGATAGGATCTATGGGATTTTTTTAGCGATCAATGGAGACTGTTGATCTAATTGAGAGATGTAGTGGGAGGGTGATAGAGACTGGAATGACAAGAGAAGATCATAGAATGTATCGGGGTCAGATTAGTAAAATTTAGGCATTTTGCTGATTGATGAGTGAGAGGAGTAGAGGGGGGCTATATGATGGTATATCTGTGTTAGATAGATTTTTTATATATGAATATTGGAATCGTGACTATAGATGTAATTTCTATAATTATATAGATTTTTTTAGATAATTATATGGGGCATATTATGGTTTCATATCTTTTGGTGTCATCTTGGTTTTTCAGATGGTATTTTTTCATCTTGTATTTTCCTTCTTTATTTATTGCATATTATTTTTTCATCGTTATGTGTTCAGAGATCTTTTGCATATATCGTGTTGTAATATATTGTTTTCATATCCCTTTTATTCATATATTTTTTTCAGATCTATTTCCATTCTTTTTGCATCGATCGTTTTTCATATATCTTTTTATCGCTACTTGTGTAGATCTCTATGCCCCACATGAGAGAGTTACGCATCGAATATTGTGCTCGTCATTTGGTGCATAGTAGTTGGGAGAGGGGGGGAGAGGGGTTGAGAGTTGGGTTGGGAGATTGGGCGATTGTTTTAGATTGTTATTGGCGATATATTTTTTCTATATATGTTTATCTAGGTTTGTATCTTGGGGTAGCGATTTCTGCAGATTGATAGCGTAGGAGAATGATAGTGGAAAGATATGGTTCAGATAGTTGGCAGCGTATGAGATATATTGTACGATATCTATGATGTCTATATTCTCTCCTAATCTATTTTCTCTATATCTTCTTATCTCTAACATTATCTGCAATTTTTTCTATATCATTGTTTTGGATATGTGGAATATTTTATATATAACAAGGGATGATAGATGTATAGTGCTTCTCGTTTTATTACTGTTGGATAGGTCTTCTATTTGTTCTTCCTGTGTTATATTTTTGTTTTGTTATGTTTTTCTATATTTTGTTATAATGTTGGAGACGGGGTGGTAAGAATGGTGTTAGTAGTAAGGGTTGACGAAGTGAGTGGTTTAGGTAGCGAGGGATTAGAGGGTATAGGTGTGAGATAGTTTGGGATAGAGTGGTTTATAGATTTTTATATCGTTTGTGATATTAGGGTTTGTAGAGTGTCTTCTATATTTGTGAGCTCTTGGGTATATCTTTGTTATAGATTTGTAGAGTGGGAGAGATAGTGTATAGAGAGTATTCTGGTTGATAGAATAGTGTTATTCTAGTAGTGGGGATTAGATATGTTATATTGTATCTTCATATAGTTCTATTTAGCTATATTTGTTATTATCAATTTTATATTGACTTATTATTATTTTCTTACTTTTGTAGATTATAGTTGTATTTTATAGATAAAGTGTACGATAGAAGGTAAATATAGAGATTATGAGGAAATAGAATTTTATTTCCACTCTCTTTTCTATATATTTTCAGCGATATATAGGGGTTGAGTGCGAGATTTTCGAGTATCATTAATGAGAGAGAGTGTAGATGTAGATTGGGGAGAGTCCTTTGCAATCGATATAGAGCGATTTTGAGAGAGAGAGGGGAGGAGAGGAGCGAAAGTGGAGAGATGTAGGGTGAGATATAATTGTTTAGATTGTAATAATGGAGATGATAACAAGGGATCGATATTTAGAAGGGTGCGACGTTATGTGATGGTTTATATGTTTTTTTTTCGTTGGCTCTTGTTTCTTAGGGAGCTGGTTTATAGGTTTGTCAGAGGGGGGTCTAGGGTGCTTGAGAGGGGGAGATATATAGATGTCTATGGAGATATGTTTGAAAGAAAGGTGGACCGTGAGCGGGTCCGAGAGATTAGGAGTGATAGATTTTGAAGGTTTTGGGTATGTTATGTTTGCTTTGTAGTGGTTAGCTAGATGGGCGTGGTCGGTTTTCTTTATCTTTTATTGGGAGTATTTTATATATGTTTCTTATTTTGTATAGATATTATATATTTTTTTTTCTCCCGTGTTTATATTTTTTGATCTATGCATGTTTATATATTTTCTATCTGTTTTCTCTCTTTCGTCATACTATTTTTTATATTTCTTTTTATCTTACGGTTTCTATGTCGTTGGATAGTTCGGGGGATGCTGTCTTGAGATTTCGGTTTAGAGTTCTTTTAGAGTTCGTTTTATGAGGTCGTTTTAGTATAGCTTTGTTTCTCGGCGTTGGGTAGAGATCGTGGGATATAGGTTGGGAATAAAGGGGGTGATATAGGGGTGCTAATGAGGTATGATTTGGGGCTAGGGTGGGGATATTGGGGGAGATTGGATGGTCTATCTTTGGTCTTATCGAGGGGTATATGGTGGGATCGAGGTGTTGATATGGGGGTTAGTAGGTGTGTAGTCGGTTGTGAGGCTGGGGTATATAGGGTGGATAAGGGCGTTTATAAGGTGTGGATGTTTTTATGTTCTCGTGTGGTAGAGATTTGGGTATTTTGTTCGTGTATTATATTTGTGTGAAGAGATTGGGTAGGGTGTGGATGGGGTATAGGGGGGTGGAGATAGGGGGGATCGAGGGTTGAGGAGGGGGGGGGACGGGAAGAGGGGGGCGGATATAGGGGAGTATAAAGTCGCTGATATGAGTTGCTGGGGATCTCTGTGGATGTAGAGATTTGATGAGGGATAGTTGTTGTGTTAGCGTTTTATTCTCATGAAGATGATTGATAGTTCTGTTCGCTCTATCCCTCTCTACTTGCTAGTTTGAAAGAGATGAAAGATGGAGAGGGTGAGAGGAGAGGGGATGGAAGAGCGAGAGGGGGAGAGAGGGGAAAAACGGGGGGGAAGAGATGGGGGGAAAGACGGCCGGGGCGAGTGAGGAAGAGAGAGCTGAGATAAGAGAGGGGCGTGGAGAGGTTAGGAGTGGTGAGAAAAGGGAGCGAGATAGAGAAAGGGGAGCGGGAGGTGGGGTTAGGGCAATGGTGTGCAGTGTTGCATAGAGGTGAGATGTGTGTGTGAGATGGAGAGAGATGGGAGAGAGATAGGGGAGAGACGGAGGAGGAGGAGGTGGGGAGGAAGGGGAGAGATAGGGGGGGAAAGGGTAGAGAGGAAAGTGGGAAAGTGGGGGGAAGAGAGGGAGGGAGGGAGGGGGGGGGAGGGGGGAGGGAGGGGGGGAGGGAGGGGGGGAGGGCGAGGGGGGAGAGAGAAGGGTAGAGAGGAAAGTGGGAAAGGGGGGGGAGAGAGGAGGGGGAGGGGAGGGGGGGAGGGGGGGAGGGGGGGTAGGGAGGGGGTGAGAGAGAGGGGGGGAGAGAGGGTGGTGGAGAAGAAGGGGGAGGGAGAGAGGGGGAGGGTGAGGGGGAGAGAGAGGGGAGAGTAGAGAGGGGGGGAAGTGGAGGGGAGAGAGAGAGGGGGAGAGAGAGGAGGGAGGGAGGAGGGAGGGAGGGAGGGAGGGGGGGTAGAGGTGGGAGAGAGGGGGTGGGAGGGGGGAGGGAGAGGGGGAGGGAGGGGGAAGGAGAGAGTTGAGGAGCAGAGGGGGAGAGAGAGGGGGTAGGGGAGGGGGAGGAGAGGGGGGAGGGAGGGGGAGAGAGAGGGGGGAGGGAGGGAGGGGGAGGAAAGATGGGGGGCAGGGGGGGACGAGAGAGGGGGAGGGAGGGGGAGAGAGAGGGGGAGGAGAAGGGGGGAGGGAGGGGGAGGGAGGGTGGAGGGAGGGAGGGAGGGGGAGAGGGAGTGTGAGAGAGAGGGGGGAGAGAGGGGGAGGAGAGAGAGGGGGAGGGAGGGGGAAGGGAGGGGGAGGGAGGGGGAGGGAGGGGGAGTTGAGGGGGGAGGGAGGGGGGAGGGAGGGGGAGGGAGAGGAGGGAGGGGGAGGGGGGGGAGGGCAGGGAAGGGCGAGGGAAGTGGGAGACGGAGGGTAAGGGAAAACAAAGGGGGGGGGGGGGGGAGGAAGGGGAGGGAAGGGGAGGGAAGTGGAGGGAAGGGGGAGGGTAAAGGGGAGGAAGGGAGGGCGGGGGAATTGGGGGGAGGGGGGAGGAGGGAAGGGGATCTAGAAAGGGTGGTAGAGTGGGGCAGAGAGAAGGGAGAGAGGAGAGGGAGGGGAGAGAGGGGGACTGGGGGAGAGAAAGAGGAACAGGGGGGGACGGAGGGGGGAACTAGAAAAGGGGTGGAGGAGTGGGGCAGAGAGAAAGGGGTAGAGAGGGAGAGGGGTAGAGAGGGAGAGGGGAGAGCGAGACGAGAGGGGAGTGAGTGAGGTAGGATGAGGGGGAGGGAGAGGGGGAGAGGAGCGAGTGGGGCGACGGCGACAGATGGAGAGGGGGTGGGTAGTGGAAGTGAGGGGGGTGGAGGCAACATGACTGAACCCACTCACAGGGGGTGAGTTGACTCTGTCCGGTGGGACAAATTTTGCAGCCACTCGATGCACTCTTCCTCAGGTTAGTCCTTCCAAGTATGGGCGTTGCGGTGTCCCGCTCCACTTGTGTTTGGTCAACAACCCATGTTTGGAGACGGGCGTCACCACTCATTGTGCTCCTTGTCGAGAGCTGATCAAGTACCTCTCCGCTCCCAGCCGAAACTGCGATTGAACCCGGTGGTGGAGCCGTCCGAGCGCAGCAGCTCACAGCCAAACATCACTGGATAGTGGTGGATCCCTGCAACAATTGCCGTCCAGTAGGGCTGTCCGGCCCCCCCACCCCCACCCCACCACACACACACGTTGGTACATCCCCCCCACCCCCTCACACACCACACACCCGCGTGGTACATCCCCGCTCTCACCCCCGCTCTGGTTGGTTCGCTGCTGCATGGTCTGGATGTTGGCCGTGAACCACGGTTCGTAGCCCCGCGCCCTCTGTGTCTCCTGCTCCCAGTAGTCGGCGAACTGACTCTTCGCCATCCACCGCTGCCGCGGCTCCACGTCCCCTCTGTCGCTGTCGTAGTGACCAATCTGCTCCTCGTCCACGTATCCGACCACCGTGAACTCAGGGACCCCCCAGCCCGGGGCCACCCCCGTGGCGAAATAATGCAGCGAGTGGGAGCCTGGAACCGGGCACGGAGTCAGAGACAGCGGGAGATACACAGGCCCACACCCCACACACCCCCACACACACACACCCACACACACACACACATGTGAGGGATAAAGTGATTAAACCCCACTATTGTAAGGGACTTTAATGAGGATTCAAACCGATAGAGGCCAGGAAGAGGGTTCTGACACAGCTGTGTATAAAAGTTACCAGAGCAGTCCTTGAGTAAGAAGTGATAGCATTGCATAGCGGTACAAGGGAGTGATGTAGATAGATCCCTATCAGTAGAAGGGAGTGATAGATGGGACCCTTGTCACTATAGCTTAGCTTTAGTGCTGATATAGGAGAACTGAGAGAGTTCAGTTGGAGGTGAGGTGAGTAAAACTAGGGTAGGTCATGAACAATTTCTGAGCATGCTTAGTAAAATATCTCAATGGATATTACAACACACCCATGGTCAAGGGTAACTGTTCATTACCATGCACATGTCTGGACATGCGATGTATGATGTGGGAGGTACTGGGGGGACGTACTACAGATTGTGCACCTCAGACTCTGATTGGAAAAGGGTCCGAGGGGAGGTTGGATGTAGGAATTGTGTGTATTATAAAGGGGGTTATACCCTTCTGACTTCGGTGTGTCTCAACTTGGAGAGGCGCCCGACTGCGGACTCGAAAATAAAGAATCTCTTGCTTCCACGATTTAGTCTTGAGTAGTGATTGTTCGAGCATATCGCATATCTCATACACACACACACATACACACACCCACACGCACGCACTCACACACCCGCACGCACACACACGCATGCACACACAATTATGCCCACATCCCGCCCCACACACACACACACACTTCCACACACCCACACCCACACACACCCCCACCCCACACCTCCCACCCACAAACCCCCCCCCAACACATACACCACACTCTACACACACACACACACACTCACACACACCCACCCACACACAAAACAAACACACCACCTCAACGCCCTACACACACCCATCCACCAACACAACCTACCCACACCTCCCCACACACCCATCACGCATCCCCCACACACTCACCCACACACACCCACACCAACACACACAAACCCCCCCGCACCCACAAACACACACGCACAGACCTCACAACACACACCCCACATATTAACACACACAAAAAAAATCACACCACACCCACACACCGCCGCACAACCTACATATACACACCTCACACACACAGAGATAGGGGGAGAAGAAAGAGGGGGGGAGGAGAGAGCGGGGGAGAGAGAAGAGGAAGAGGGGGGAGGAGGAGTGAGAGGGAGAGAGGATGGGGATTAGGATGGGATGAGAGAGGGGGGGAAAGAGTTGAGAAAAAGGGGAAAGAGAGAGGGGGAAAGTAAGAAGGGGGGAAAAGAGAGGGGGGAAAGAGAGAGGGGGAAAGAGAGGGGGGAAAGAGAGGGGGAGATTCGAGTGGGGGGAGAGAGAGTTGCAGAAGGGGAGGAGGCGAGAGGGGGGAGGGAGGGTGGGAAAGGGGTGTGAGTGGGGTGGGCTCAGGGGGGGGGGGGTAGTTGTGAAGAGAGATATGGAGAGCGAAGGGGAAGAGAAGGAGGAAGAGGGGGCGGATAGAGAGGGGGAGAAGAGAGGGGTGAGAGGGAGAGGGGGAAGAAAGTCTTGCTAGAGGGGAAGAAAGGGTGGAAAGGGTGGAGAGGGGGTAGAGGTGGGGGAAGGAGGGGAGAGGCTTGGTTAGAAGGTGGGGGTAGAGGTGGGGAGAAGAGGATGGGCAGGGGACGGGGGAGAGGAGGTGGAGGAGGGAGGGATGGGGGAGAGAGAGACTGGGGGAGATTGGGGGGGAGAGGGGGAGAGAGGGGGAGAAGAGGGGGAGAAAAGGTGGGAGAGACAGCGGTGGGTCATGGGGGATAGTGGGGTGAGAACGGGGCTGGAGTGGGAAAACGTGGAGAGAGTTGAGATGATGGGGGGACGTTGGAGAGAGAGAAAGAGGAGAGAGGGGGGAGAGAGAGTGGGTGAGATAAAGGAGAGGAGGGGGCGAGAGAGAGGGGGAGAGAGACAGGGGGCGGGGGGAGGATAAGAGAAGAAGAAGTAGTGGGGGGGGAAAGGGGGGAGAAATGGGGGGAGACGCACACACACAATCACACACGCACACACATCCCCCCACAACAACACACCCCAACAACAGACCCGAGGACACACACACCACACCACACACACCACACACACACACACACACACACACACACACACACACACACACCACACACACACACACACACACATCCACCCCACCCCCACCCTCCCCCGACGTTCCCATGTTGCCTCTGTGGGTGATTGTAAGGCACGTGATCAAGGCCCCCGTGGCAGCTGATCCAGAAGATTCAGATGCAAGAGATCCACGGTGATTTAATTGTTTGCTTTGGAGATACAGCATGGAAACAGGCTCTTCAGCCCACCGAGTTAATGCTGACCATCGATCACCCATTCACACTTGTTCCCTGTTATCCCACTTTCAAATCCACTCCCCACACACCGGGGATATTTTACAAAGGCCAATTAACCTGCAACATGTCCCCCACTAGAGGGCATAGTTACAAGTGAGATGTACAGGGGAAGGTTTATTTACACAGAGTTGGAGTGGGGGGCCTGGAACGCATTGCCAGGGCGTGGTGGTTGGGTGGGGGAGGCAGATTGTTGTGTTCTCTGGCCGTCTCTCCTGCCCCTCCCACTGCCCGCCCAAACTTCCACGCCTCGACCAAAGCCTCCTGCATGGCGTTGCCTCACCCATTAACGTGCCCGGACTGAGCTGTGCCCAGCACTGGGTCTCGGGGGTATAAGACTCGCAGTCACACATTTTCAACTCTTCTGTCATTGTGTGGCACCTTTTTGCTCTTCATCTCTTGCACTTGTCATCGACCCATCAACCCCCCCCCCCCCCACCAATGTATCCACCTAACATCACCAGTCCCTCCCCTACCTCTTCCAACTTTCTGCCCCCCCCCCCCCCCCCCCCCCCCCCCCCCCCCCCCCCCCCCCCCACCGCAATCTGTCTGCTGCCTGAAGAAGGTCCCGACCTGAAACATCACTTGTCCATTTTCTCCAGAGATGCTGCCTGGCCATTTGTAAACCAGCATCTGCTTGTCCTTATGTTTCCCACCCATGTACCTGTCCATAGAAACATAGAAACATAGAAAATAGGTGCAGGAGTATGCCATTTGGCCCTTCGAGCCTGCACCGCCATTCAATATGATCATGGCCGATCATCCAACTCAGTATCCTGTACCTGCCTTCTCTCCATACCCCTTGATCCCTTTAGCCACAAGGGCCACATCTAACTCCCTGTTAAATATAGCCAATGAACTGGCCTCAGCTACCTTCTGTGGCAGAGAATTCCACAGATTCACCACTCTCTGTGTGAAAAACGATTTTCCTATCTCGGTCCTAAAAGACTTCCCCCTTATCCTTAAACTGTGACCCCTTGTCCTGGACTTCCCCGACATCGGGAACAATCTTCCTGCATCTAGTCTCTCCAACCCCTTAAGAATTTTGTAAGTACTTATGAGATGCCCGCTCAATCTTCTAAATTCCAGCGAGTACAAGCCGAGTCTATCCAGTCTTTCTTCATATGGAAGTCCTGCCATCCCATGAATCAGTCTGCTGAACCTTCTCTGTACTCCCTCTATGGCAAGAATGTCTTTCCTCAGATTTGGAAACCAAAACTGTAAGCAATACTCCAGGTGCGGCCTCACCAAGATCCTGTACAACTGCAGTAGAACCTCCCTGCTCTTGTACTCAAATCCTTTTGTTATGAATGCCAACATTCCATTCGCTTTCTTCTCAGCCTGCTGCACCTGCATGCCTACTTTCAATGACTGGTGCACCATGACACCCAGGTCTCGTTGCATCTCCCCTTTTCCTAATCGGTCACCATTCAAATAATAGTCTACTTTCCTGTTTTTGCCACCAAAGTGGATAACCTCACATTTATCCACATTATACTGCATCTGCCATGCATTTGCCCACTCACCCAGTCTATCCAAGTTATCTTGCAGCCTCCTAGCATCCTCCTCACAGCTAACACTGCCCCCCAGCTTCCTCTAATCCGCAAACTTCGAGATGTTGCATTTAATTCCCTCGTCCAAATAATTAATATATATTGTAAATAGCTGGGGTCCCAGCACTGAGCCTTGCGGCACCCCACTAGTCGCTGCCTGCCATCCTGAGAAGGACCCGTTCGCTCCTACTCTTTGCTTCCTGTCTGCCAGCCAGTTCTCTATACACATCAATACTGAACCACCAATACCGTGTGCTTTATGTTTGTATACTAATCTCTTGTGTGGGACTTTGTCGAAAGCGTTCTGAAAGTCCAGATATAACACATCCACTGCTTCTCCCTCATCCACTCTACTAGTTACATCCTCAAAAAATTCAATAAGATTCGTCAGACATGATTTACCTTTCGTAAATCCATGCTGACTTTGTCCAATGATTTCATCACTTTCCAAATGCGCTGCTATCACATCTTTAATAACTGACTCTAGCAGTTTCCCCACTACCGATGTTAGACTAACTGGTCTGTAATTCCACGTTTTCTCTCTCCCTCGCTTTTTTAAAAAGTGGGGTTACATTAGCTACGCTCCAATCCTCAGGAACTACTCCAGAATCTAAAGATTTTTGAAAAATTATCACTAAGACATCTGCTATTTCTGGGGCTACTTCCTTAAGTACCCTGGGATGCAGCCTATCTGGCCCTGGGGATTTATCGGCCCTTAATCTATTCAATTTACCTAACACCACTTTCCGGCTAACCTGGATTTCACTCAGTTTCTCCATCTCATTTGACCCGCGATCCCCTTGTATTTCCGGCAAATTATTTATGTCTTCCTTAGTGAAGACAGAACCAAAGTAGTTATTCAATTGGTCTGCCATGTCATTGTTCCCCATGATCAATTCACCTGTTTCTGACTGCAAGGGACCTACATTTGTTTTAACTAATCTTTTTCGCTTCACATATCGATAAAAACTTTTGCAGTCAGTATTTATGTTTCCTGCCAGTTTTCTTTCATACTCCATTTTCCCTTTCCTAATTAAGCCCCTTGTCCTCCTCTGTTGTCCAAATGTATTTTAAACAGTGTCATCAAACGTTAGACTCAACACTGTGAACAGACTGTGAGCATCCACTTTATAGAGGCTTGAGCACATGGAGGTGTATAAAATCATGAGGGGATTATCCAGGCTCGGAGAATCAACAACCAGAGAGCACAGGTTTAAGGTGAGAGGGGCAAGATTTAATAACAACTTGGGGGCAGGTTTTTCACTCCAAGGGTGATGGGTGTTTGGACCGAGCTGCCAGAGGCCGGGTCAAACCTGTCCTCACCCTCTACACTTCTCCTTTCACCTCTCACTTTCTCCAATTTAAAGGTGCATTCATGAGCACCCGCATGGGCCCCAGCTATGCCGGCCTTTTTATTATTCACGTCAAACAGTCCTAGAAATATAGAAAACATAGAAAAATGGTGCAGCACGAGGCCATTCGTCCCTTCAAGCCAGCACGGTCATTCAATATGATCATGGCTGATCATCTAAATTCAGTACCCCGTTCCTGCTTTTTCCCCATATCCCTTGATTCCCTCATCCCTAAAAGGTAAATTTAACTATCTCTTGAATACATCCAGTGAATTGGCCTCCACTGCCTTCTGTGGTAGAGAATTCCACAGATTCACAACTCTCTGGGTGAAAACGTTTTTCCACATCACAGTCCAAAATAGCCTACTCCTTATTCTTAAACTGTGGCTAGACAAAATTGGTGGAGGCAACATCTATGGGACGAAGGAAATAGGCAGCGTTTCGGGCCGAAACCCTTCTTCAAACTCATGTAAGGGGGGGGGAGGGGGAGAGAAGAAAGGAAGAGGTGGAGCCAGAGGGCTGAGGGGGAGCTGAGAAGGGGAGGAGACAATAAGGACTACCTGACATTAGAGAAGTCAATGTTCATACTGTTGGGGTGCAAACTGCCCAAGCAAAATATGAGGTGCTGCTCCTCCAATTTACCCTTCCTCCCTCCGAAAAAGTTCCTACTTAAACTGTGGCCCCTGGTTCTGGACTCACCCAACAGCGGGAACATTTTTCATGAATCTATCCTGTGCCTGCCTATTTTTATTATTTACGTTATGCAGTCCTAGAAATATAGAAAACATGGAAAAATAGGTGCAGGTGTAGGCCATTCGGCCCTTCATGCCAGCACGGTCATTCAATATGATCATGGCTGATCATCTAAAATCAATAACCCGTTCCTGCTTTTTCCCCATATCCCTTGATTCCTTCATCCCTGAAAGCTAAATGTAACTCCCTTGAAAACATCCAGTGAACTGACGTCCACTGGCTTCTGTGGCAGAGAATTCCACAGATTCACAACTCTCTTAGTGAAAAAGTTTTTCCTCATATCAGTCCTAAATGGCCTAGCCCTTATTCTTAAACTGTGGCTAGACAAAAATACTGGAGAAACTCAGTGGATGAGGCAGCATCTATGGAACGAAGGAAATAGGCAACATTTCGGGCCAAATCCCTTCTTCAGACTGATGTGAGGGTGTGGCGGGGGGGGGGGGGGGGGGGGGGGGGGAGAAGAAAGGAAGAGGTGGAGCCAGAGGGCTGAGGGGGAGCTGAGAAGGAGAGGAGACAGTAAGGACTACCTGACATTAGAGAAGTCAATGTTCATACTGTTGGGGTGCAAACTGCCCAAGCAAAATATGAGGTGCTGCTCCTCCAATTTACCCCTCCTCCCTCCGAAAAAGTTCCTACTTAAACTGTGGCCCCTGGTTCTGGACTCATCCAACAGCGGGAACATTTTTCCTGAATCTATCCTGTCCAATCCTTTAAGAATTGTATATGTTTCTATAAGATCTCCTCTCATCCTAAATTCCAGTGAATATAGGCCCAATCGACCAATTATTTCATCATATGTCAGTCCCGCCATCCCGGGAATTAACCTGGTGAACCTACACTGCACTCCCTCAATAGCAAGAATGTCCTTCCTCAAATTAAGAGAGCAAAGTTGCACACAATACTCCAGGTGTGGTCTCACCGGGGCCCTGTACAACTGCAGTAGGGCCTCCTTGCTCCAAAACTCAAATCCTCTTGGAATGAAGGCCAACTTCTTCACTGCCTGCTGTACCTGCATGCTTACATTCTGTGACTGATGTACAAGGACCCCCAGGTCTCGTTGCACCTCCTCTTTTCCTAATCTGACAACATTCAGACAATAATCTGATTTCCAGTTCTTGCCAACAAAGTAGATAACCTCACATTTATCCACATTATACTGCATCTGCCAAGCATCTGCCCACTCACCCAACCTATCCAAGTCACCCTGCAGCCTCATAGCATCCTCCTCACAGCTCACACTGCCACCCAGCTTTGTGTCATCCACAAACTTGGAAATGTTACATTTAATTTCCTCAACTAATTCATTAAGAAATATTGTTAATATCAATATCTTGTCCATGTTCCAATCGTACACACACACACACACACCACACATGCAGACCCCCCCCCCCCCCCCACACACGCACACACGCAGACCCCCTCCCCCCCACACACACACACGCACGCACACACACAGACCCACACACACCCCAACGCACATACCCACACACCCACAAACACACACACACAAACACACACACATCCACACACAGACAACCCCCCCACACACACACACACATGCACACACAGTCCCAATTACACCCACACACCACACAGACACCCCCCCCACACACACACACCCACACACCACACACAGACACCCCACAGACACCCCCACACAGACACCCCCCCCCCCCACACACACACCCACACACACCCCACACATACACACCACACACCCCACATGCGCGCGCACACACACACATACACACCCACATATGCACACACCCACACCCACACATATATACCCACACACACACTCACATACACACACACCCACACTCACACTCACCACACCCACACATGCCCATGCACGCCCACACACGCCCATACACACACACACACACCCACACACGCCCACACACGCCCACATACACACTCACTCACTCACACACACATAAACATACACCCAAAACACATTCCCCATTCAGACACCCCACCCTCCACTAGCACCCACATGCCACACTCCCTTCACCTCCACCCCCACCCTCCTCCAACAAACCCCTGTAGTGTGTGCGGGTGACTGTAAGGCAAGTGATCAAGTCCCCCGTGGCAGCTGATCCAGAAGATTAAGATGCAAGTGATCCACGGTGCTTTAATTGTTTGCTTTGGAGACGCAGCATGGAAACAGGCCCTTCAGCCCACCGAGTTCATGCTGACCATCGATCACCCATTCACACTTGTTCATGTTATCCCACTTTCAAATCCACTTCCCACACACCAGGGATATTTGACAAAGGCCAATTAACCTGCAACATGTCCCCCACTAGAGGGCATAGTTATAAGCTGAGATGTACAGGGAAAGGTTTATTTACACATAGTGGGTCCTGGAACGCATTGCCAGGGGTGGTGGTGGAGGCAGATATTGTGTACTCTGGCCGTTTCCTGCCCTCCCACTTCCCGCCCACCTTCCACGCCTCGCCCAGCCTCCTGCATGGCCGTGCCTCACCCATTAACGTGCCCGGACTGAGCTGTGCCCAGCACAGGGCCTCGGTGGTAAGACTCGCTTTCACACAGTTCAACTCATCTGTCATTGTGTGGCACCTTTTGCCTCTTCATCTCTGCCCTTGTCCATCGACCCACCAACCCCCCTCCCACCCTTGTATCCACCTATCACTCACCAGACCCTCCCCCACCTCTTCCAGCTTTTTGCCCCCCCCCCCCACCTGTCTGCTGTCTGAAGAAGGTCCCGACCTGAAACATCACCTGTGCATATTCTCCAGAGATGCTGCCTGACCTTTTGTAAACCAGCATCTGCATGTCCTTATGTTTCCCACCCATGTACCTGTCCAAATGTCTTTTAAACAGTGTCAACAAACGTTGGACTCAATACTGGGAAAAGACTGTGAGCATCCACTTTATAGAGGCTTGAGCACATGGAGGTGTATAAAATCATGAGGGGATTATCCAGGCTCGGAGAATCAAGCACCAGAGAGCACAGGTTTAAGGTGAGAGGGGCAAGATTTAGTAACAACTTGGGGGCAGGATTTTCACTCCAAGGGTGGTGGGTGTTTGGAACGAGCTGCCAGAGGCCGGGTCAAACCTGTCCTCACCCTCTACACTTCTCCTTTCACCTCTCACTTTCTCCAATTTAAAGGTGCAGTCATGAGCACCCGCATGGGCCCCAGCTGCGCCTGCCTTTTTATTATTCACGTCAAACAGTCCTTGAAATATAGAAAACATGAAAAATGGTGCAGCAGTAGGCCATTCGTCCCTTCAAGCCAGCACGGTCATTCAATATGATCATGGCTGATCATCTAAATTCAGTACCCCGTTCCTGCTTTTTCCCCATATCCCTTGATTCCCTCATCCCCAAAAGCTAAATTTAACTATCTCTTGAATACATCCAGTGAATTGACCTCCACTGCCTTCTGTGGTAGAGAATTCCACAGATTCACAACTCTCTGGGTGAAAACGTTTTTCCACATCTCAGTCCAAAATAGCCTACTCCTTATTCTTAAACTGTGGCTAGACAAAATTGCTGGAGGCAGCATCTATGGGACGAAGGAAATAGGCAGCGTTTCGGGCCGAAACCCTTCTTCAAACTGATGTAAGGGGGGGGGGGGAGGGGGGGAGGGGGGGGTTGGGGGGGGGGGGGGGTTGGGGGGGGGGAGGAGAAAGGAAGAGGTGGAGCCAGAGGGCTGAGGGGGAGCTGAGAAGGGGAGGAGACAGTAAGGACTACCTGACATTAGAGAAGTCAATGTTCATACCGCTGGGGTGCAAACTGCCCAAGCAAAATATGAGGTGCTGCTCCTCCAATTTACCCCTCCTCCCTCCGAAAAAGTTCCTTCATAAACTGTGGCCCCTGGTTCTGGACTCACCCAACAGCGGGAACATGTTTCCTGAATCTATCCTGTGCAATCCTTTAAGAATTGTATATGTTTCTATAAGATCTCCTCTCATCCTAAATTCCAGTGAATATAGGCCCAATCGACCAATTATTTCATCATATGTCAGTCCCGCCATCCCGGGAATTAACCTGGTGAACCTACACAGCACTCCCTCAATAGCAAGAATGTCCTTCCTCAAATTAAGAGACCAAAGTTGCACACAATACTCCAGGTGTGGTCTCATCAGGGCCCTGTACAAATGCATTAGGGCCTCCTTGCTCCAAAACTCAAATCCTCTTGGAATGAAGGCCAACTTCTTCACTGCCTGCTGTACCTGCATGCTTACATTCTGCGACTGATGTACAAGGACCCCCGGGTCTCGTTGCACCTCCTCTTTTCATAATCTGACAACATTCAGACAATAATCTGATTTCCAGTTCTTGCCAACAAAGTAGATAACCTCACATTTATCCACATTATACTGCATCTGCCAAGCATCTGCCCACTCACCCAACCTATCCAAGTCACCCTGCAGCCTCATAGCATCCTCCTCACAGCTCACACTGCCACCCAGCTTTGTGTCATCCACAAACTAGCAGATGTTGCATTTAATTTCCTCAACTAAATGGTTAATATATATTGTAAATATCAATATTTTGTCCTTGTTCCAATCGTACACTGGCACCTCCCACAACTCGTTCTCTGCTACATCAACGACTGCATCGGGGCCGCCTCCTGCTCCCGTGCAGAACTCATTGATTTAATTAACTTCATCACTAACCCACCCCGCCCTCACATTTACCTGGACTTTCTCTGATGCCGCTCTCCCCTCTCGTGATCTCTCTGTCTCCAACACTGGGGACAGACTATTGACTGATGTCTGCTGCAAACCTACCGACTCACACAGTTATCTCCACTACACCTCCTCCCACCCTGACTTTTGCAAATACGCTATTCCCTGTTCCCAATGTCTCTGCCTCTGCCTCATCTGGTCCCAAGATGAGACTTTCCATTCTAGGTCATCCGAGATGTAATCGTGTTTGCCCCCGGCTGCCATAGGTGGATCCCTCACCCACATCTCCTCTGTGTCCTGTAGTTCTGCTCTCTGCCTTCCACACAGACCACTCCCTCTGCAACTCCTTGCTTCACTCATCCCTTCCCACCCAGACCACCCCCTCCCCAGGTACCTCCCCCTGCAACCGCCCTGTTGTGCCCTGACCTGTCCTTGCAGCTCTAATTAAATAAGGACACAACGATCACCGCCTCCAGTCTCTGGTAGCTCACTGGTATCTATAGATAATGCAAATAATTCTGCCAGAGCCCCTGCAATTCCTGCCCTAGCTTCCCACAATTTAGTTTATCATTTTAGAGATACACGTTGAAATAGGCCCTTCAGTCCACCGAGTGCGCACAGACCAACGGTCCCCGCTCAATCACACGATCCCTAAACACTAGGGACAATTACATTGACACTAAGCCAATTAACCTACAAACCTATTCGACTATAGAGTGTGAGAGGAAATCGAAGATATCGGAGAAACCCCACACGGTCTTAGGGAGAACGTATAACCTCCGTACACATTGGGGTGGAAAATTGGATAAGTAAGTATGCAGATGATACTAAGATAGGTGGTGTTGTGGATAATGAAGTAGATTTTCAAAGTCTACAGAGAGATTTGGGCCATTTGGAAAAGTGGGCTGAAAGATGACAGATGGAGTTTAATGCTGATAAGTGTGAAGTGCTACATCTTGGCAGGACGAATCAAAATAGGACGTACATGGTAAATGGTAGGGAATTGAGGAATGCTGTGGAACAGAGGGATCTAGGAATAACTGTGCATAGTTCCCTGAAGGTGGAATCGCATGTAGATAGGGTGGTAAAGAAAGCCTTTGGTGTGCTGGCCTTTATAAATCAGAGCATTGAATATAGGAGTAGGGAAGTAATGTTAAAATTGTACAAGGCATTGGTAAGACCAATTCTGGAGTATGGTGTACAATTTTGGTCGCCTAGTTATAGGAAGGATGTCAACAAAATAGAGAGAGTACAGAGGAGATTTACTAGAATGTTGCCAGGATTCCAGCAACTATGTTACAGAGAAAGGTTGAACAAGTTAGGTCTTTATTCTTTGGAGCGCAGGAGGTTAAGGGGGGACTTGATTGAGGTCTTTAAAATTATGAAAGGGATAGACAGAGTTGACGTGGATACGTTTTTCCCATTGAGGGTAGGGAACATTCAAACAAGAGGGCATGACATGAGAATTAAGGGACAGAGGTTTCGGGGTAACGTGAGGGGGAACTTCTTTACTCAGAGGGTGGTGGCTGTGTGGAATCAGCTTCCAGCAGAAGTGGTGGAGGCAGGATCGATTTTAACATTTAAGAGTAAAGTGGATAGGTATATGGACGTGAATGGAATGGAGGGGTATGGTCTGAGTGCAGGTAGATGGGACTAGGGGAAAACAAATGGTCGGCACGGACTGGAAGGGCCGGGAGGGCCCGTTTCCGTGCTGTAATTGTTATATGGTTATATGTTATATGGTTATATGGTTATTGCACCCGTAGTCAGGATTGAACCCTGGCCTCTGTAAGATAGTAGCTCTACCGATGCGCCTCCCAGTTTACAAGGATATATGTGAACCGGCCTTTAGGTACTTATCCACCTTAATATGCCATAAAAATAAAGAATGCAAAGTGCTGGAGTAGCTCAGCGGATCAGGCAGCATCACCGGTGAATATGGATCGCTAACGTTTCGAGTCAAGACCCTTCTTCAGACAACATCGATAGGTGACGTTTTGGGTTGATATCATTATTCAGACTCTCCAGTAATGCTGCCTGGCCTGCCGAGTTACTCCAGCACTTTATGTCCTCTTGTGTAATAACCAGCCAGCGTCTACAGTTCTTTGTTTCTACAGCACCGCCTCTTTTATGAGGATTCATTCCAAGAAATGGCTGTTCATTTCCTGTAATTCTTGCCTTCTATGGCCTTCTGTACTGTTAATACAGATGCAACCTCACCAATCTCCTGTGGATTCACGCACATCCTGCACGGGTTCTAATCTCTCAAAAATTACCCATTTACTCTTTACATACTTGTTGACACTCTCAGGATACTCCTTTAACTTATCTGCCAAATCCCTCATCTCCCTTATTTACCCGCCTGATCTCCCTGTTTCAATGTACCAGGGGTTATTATGCTGAGCCCAGCCCGACACTGACCCTCACCCACTGACTGGTGAACCCTGTGCCCATCTGCCCACTGACCCCCCTCATTCCCTGACCGGAACAAGGTGCCCAGCCCGACACTGCCCCTCGCACACACACTGTCCCTCACCCACACACTGCCCCTCACCCACACACTGCCCCTCACCCACACACTGCCCCTCACCCACACACTGCCCCTCAGCCACTGTCGGGGACTGGGTTGGCAGCCCATCACTGCCCCTCACCCACCTGCAGCCTGGGCTCCAGCCAGGAGGGCGGGCAGCAGCAGCAGCGGCAGCAGCAGCGGGCGCAGCATCGTCGCCCCCGACTGTTCAGGTTGAAGTGAGTTTGCGAGTCCGGGGCGCATGCGCATTCACTCTGCTCCGCTCGCCCGCCCCCTTCGCCCCCGCACCCCGCGCTGATTGGTCGGCGCCGTGTCCGCGGCCAATCACAGTCCTGCCCGCCCGTGAGTCACCGGTCTCCGGGCAGAAGAGCCCCGTGAAGTTGGTAAAAAATATCCCAGTCTGTCCAATCAGCAGCAGAGCTGCCGCCGCGTCACCGGTTGCCGGGTAGAGCAGCGCGTCAGGGTCGGTGGCAGGTTAGCTCATGAAACCGAAAGTGTGAAGCGGGAGAGAGAGGTGGGGCCCACCGACACAGACCCTGACACACAGACCCTGACACACAGACCCTGACACACAGACCCTGACACACAGACCATGACACAGACCCTGACATACAGACCATGACACACACATCCTGACACACAGACCCTGACGCAGACCTCGACACACAGACCTCACACACAGACCCTGAAACACAGACCCTGACACAGAGCCTGACACACATACCCTGACACAGACCCTGAGACAGACCCTGACACACAGACGCTGACACAGACCCTGACAGACAGACCCTGACACAGAGACCCTGACACAGACCCTGACACGCAGATCCTGACACACAGACCCTGCCACACAGACCCTGACACACAGACCCTGACACAGACCCTGACACACAGACCCTGACACAGACCCTGACACAGAGACCCTGACATCAAACCCTGACACACAGACCCTGACACAGACCCTGACACAGACCCTGACACACAGACCGTGACACACAGACTCTGAGACACAGACCCTGACACAGACCCTAACACATAAACCCTGAGACATAGACCCTGAGACACAGACCCTGACACGCAGACCCTGACACACAGACCCCACACAGACCCTGACACACAGACCCTGACACACAGACCCTGACACACAGACCCTGACACAGACCCTGACACACAGACCCTGACACAGACCCTGACACACAGACCCTGAAACATAGACCCTGAGACACAGATCCCTGACACACAGTCCCTGACACACAGGTCCCTGACACACAGACCCTGACACACAGACCCTGACACACAGACCCTAACACGTAGATCCTGAGACATAGACCCTGAGACACAGACCCTGACACACAGACCCTGACACACAGACCATGAGACACAGACCCTGACACACAGACTCCGACACACAGACCCCGACACACAGACCCTGACACACAGACCCCAATACAAACCCTGACCCACAGACCCCGACACAGACCCTGACACACAAACTCTGACACACAGACCCTGACACAGACCCTGAGACACAGACCCTGAGACACAGACACTGAGACACAGACCCTGACACACAGACCCTGACACACAGACCCTGACACACAGACACGCAGAGGAAACAGACTGTTGAAACACATTGACGGGTCGGGTGGCATCTGTGGAGGGAGAGGGATGTTTCATGTTTCGGGTCGCGGCCCTGCCTCGGGGCTTGAGAGGAGAGAGCCAGAACAACGAGGATAGACACAAAAACCTGGAGTAACTCATCGGGTCAGACAGCATCTGAAGAAGGGTCTCGACCCGAAACATCACCTATTCCTTCTCTCCAGAGATGCTGTCTGACCCGCTGAGTTACTGCAGGTTTTTGTGTCTATCTTCAGTTTAAAGCAGCATCTGCAGTTCCTTCCTACACGGTATAACGCGGTGATGGGGTGAGGTCGGTGCCGGCAAGTGACAGGTTCCCGGTCTGTATTCCCCACCCTGGGACACGGAGCTGTGATGTTCTCCGCTTCCCTCGGCCGGAGAGGCGGCCGGGAGGTTCACGATGGAGTGAACGGATCCGTGCCAGTCCGTGCTGACGGCGGAGCTTGTGGGAAGCGGCTGCCGGCGGTCAGGGAGAGGTTGGACTGTGCACTGTGGACGGTGACCGGGGAATCCCGGGAGTGTAACAGCATCGTGCTGACACCAGCACTCTGCACCATGGTTTTATAAACCTCAGAGTCATAGAGTCATGCAGCATGAAAACAAGCCCTTTGGCCCAACCTGCCCACGCCGACCAACATGCCCCCTCGACACTAATCTCATCTGCTGGAGTTTGGCCCATATCCCTCTAACTCTGTCCTGTACATGTGCCTGTCTAAATGTTTCCATAAGTCGTGATAGGAACTGCCCCAACTACCTCCTCCAGCAGCTCGTTGCATACACCACTCTGTACAAGACCAGCCCCCTACACTCAGGACCCAGCCTATCCAGCCTCTCCCGATAGCTCAAACCCTCCTGACCACGTAGCATCTTAGACATTGTTGCACCTTTACCAGTTTAATGACAGGACAACAGGTGCTGCACAGAGTTCAGTAAACACGGCCTTACCAAGCAGCTGTGAGTGAGTGGCGGAGTAGTCTTGATGGGCCGAATGGCCTGATTCCGCTCCTTTCATTTATGAACATGACTTCTCAACACCTGTAGTCAACACTTTCACTGATGAAGGCAAGCATGTCACACGCCTCCTTCACCGCCCTGTCACCCTGTGTCGCCACCTTCATGCAACTATGTCCCTTCCCCGCCAGGTCTCCTAGTCTCACAACACGCCCCACAGCTCCAGCACTTACGCGTAAGTCCCGTCCCTCCACCTTGCTACACCTCGAGTTTATTGTAATTAAACTCCACCTGCCATTCCTTGGCGCCAGTGTCCCAGGTGATCAAGATCCCATTGTACATCACCTTCACTGTCCATCTGTGGAGAGAGAAACACAGGCAACGTTTCAGGACTGAGGCCCTTCGACATAAATCACAGGAATGAAGCTGGGTGCCGTGATTCAAATCTCTCACAGGTATTGCACCTGTCCCCTCCTTCCCCACGCTTCCTTCCATGGGCTCCCTTCCCCACTATTACCCCCTCCCCATCCTCCTCCCCTCACCATCACTTCCAATCCCCTCCTCCTACTCCACACCTCTTCCTACCCTCCTAATCTCTTCCTCCCCTTCTCTATCCGCTCCCTTACGTTAGCGCCCACTTCACAAATCCCTCACAACCCCCCCTCCCCACACCTTCCCACCCTCCTATTATTCCCTTGCTCACCTTCTCTCATCTCCTCCTCCCCACCCATGCCCGGCACTAGCCCAGCCCTCTCCTTGCCTGTTCCAGCTCTCACTCCCACCGATCCTCATCCCAACCTCCTCCTCCCTCTCACCGTCTTTGTCCTCACCCCTGCCTCCCGCTCCCTGTCCCAGCCCTCCCCCACAACCCCACGCCCCTTTCCCTGGTCTGTGGGGAACAACATTAATACATCGGGAACATTGAATGCTCTCGGTGACGCAGCTTCCACAGTGCTCTGTGGGTGAGGATTATAAACATTCTCCACCCCCTCTCAGTGTGGACATTTCTCCCCTTGATCGGAGACTGACCCCTGGCCACAGACCCCTCAGCCGGGGGAACACAGTTTGTCCAGCCCCGTGGGCTTTGTGTAAGAGTCAGTCACCTCCCTCTCATGCTCACAAACTCTGGAGACTCCGCTCTCAGTCGACTCAGTCGCAGCTCGTTGGCACATCCTCCATCCCTGGGACCGGCCCATCAATCTGTCATAGGTACATCCTGTCCCAGGTAAAAAGATTAAACCTGACAGCCCGTGACATCTACACTTTAACCCCACAGCCCCGTGACCTCCGTCAACAATGTGGTGTCACTGGTCGATAGGCTGGTGAAGAAGGTTCTTGGTGGAATGGCCTTCATCAGTCAGCGTATTGAGTTTGGAGACTGGGAGATGACGTTGCAGTTGTGCAAGATGTTGGTGAGGCCACACTTGGAGTATTGTGTTCTGTTTTGGTCGCCCTGCTACAGGAGCGATGCTATTAAGCTGGAATGAGTGCATTGAATATTTACGAGGATGTTGCCAGGACTCGAGTGCCTAGTTTAGTTTAGTTTAGTTTATTGTCACATGTGCACAGGTGCAGCAGGCAGTGAAGAAAGCAAATGGTATGTTAGCATTCATAGCGAAAGGATTTGAGTATAGGTGCAGGGAGGTTCTACTGCAGATGTACAGGGTTTTGGTGAGACCACACCTGGAGTATTGCGTACAATTTTGGTCTCCAAATCTGAGGAAAGACATTCTTGCCATAGAGGGGGTTCAGAGAAGGTTCACCAGACTGATTCCTGGGATGTCGGGACTTTCATATCAAGAGAGACTGGATAGACTCGGCTTGTACTCACTGGGATTTAGAAGATTGAGAAGGGATCTTATAGAAACTTACAAAATTCTTAAGGGGTTGGACAAGCTAGATGCAGGAAGATTGTTCCCGATGTTGTGGGAGTCAAGAACAAGGGGTCGCAGTCTAAGGATAAGGGGGGATTCCTTTAGGACCGAGATGAGGAAAACATTCTTTACACAGAGAGTGGTGAGTCTCTGGAATTCTCTGCCACAGAAGGTCGTTGAGGCCAGTTCATTGGCTATATTTAAGAGGGATTTGGATGTGGCTCTTGTGGCTAAAGGGATCAGGGGGTATGGAGAGAAGGCAGATACAGGATACTAAGTTGGATGATCAGCCATGATCATATTGAATGGCGGTGCAGGCTCGAAGGGCCGAATGGCCTACTCCTGCACCTATTTCTATGTTCTATGTTTCTATGTTCTACAGTGAAAAGCTTTTGTTGCGTGGTATCCAGTCTGCAGAAAGACAACACATGATTACACTCGAGCCATTTACAGTGTAATACGTGATAAAGGAACATTGAGGGGGAATCATGTATAGTGTAGTAACGTGCTAGATAACGCCAGCAAAGTCCAATCAAGGGAAGTCCTGGGGTCAACAAAGAGGTAGATAATAGTTCAGCACTAATCTCTGGTTGTGGAAGGATGATTCCGATGCCTGAACTACAGGTAAAAGGTTGGGCAGGCTATGATTGTGTTCCTTGGAGTGCAGGAGGCTGAGGGGTGAACTAATGCAGGTGTATAACATTTTGAGGGGATGGCGGGAAGATAGGATGAATGTACAGTATTTACTCAGGGTCGGTGAATCAAAAAGCAGAGAAAAGGTTTAAGGTGAGAGGGGCAAGATTTAATAGAAAGCTGAGGATCAATTTCTTTACACAGAGGGTGGTGGGTACGGAACGAGCTGCCAGAGTATGTGGTTGAGACAAGTACTGTAAGCGCACTAGAGACACTTGGACATATACATGGATAGGAAATACTTAGAGGTGTATGGGCCTAATGTGGGTAAATGCGACTAGCTTATATGGGCCGGCATGAATGATTTGGGCCGAATGGCCTGTTTCCATGCTTCCATGCTATATGACTTTTTATTAAAAGGAAACTGCAGCCGATAAGAACTCAGCGGGGAGTTGAAAGGGGTAGAAAAAGGTCTCTGGTGGTTTCAGACTGAGACTCAGCATCAGGGTCTGTGAATGCAGGGTCTCCACCTGAAACTACGACATGCACCGTTTCCACCACGGATCCCCTTTCCAGATTCCAGCGACTGCAGTGTCTTGTGGCCACGCCGACACCGGCCTTTGTCCATCGCCTCCACCCCTCCCCCCACCTCCAGCTCTGATCTGCGGCAGGGAGCCGGGCGGGGGTTGGGATGCGGACATTGATATCCCCCGCTCTCCGGTGACGCTGCCTCGCCACTGAAGCGTTTCCAGCTCTCTCTGTTTCAGTTTCCTGCTGCGGCTTCGCTTGGGACGGAGTGACTCAGATCCGCGCCCAGCCACGGGGAGTTTCCCAGCGCAGGGGCTGGCTGGTGGCATCACGCAGAGAGACACGATCTGACAGGGCCGTGGACAGGCGCAGCAGTCAGAGAGGTTTGTCAGGGTGAGTGAGTGGGAGGGTGAAAGGGAGAGAGGCAGTGGGACAGTGAGAGGTGGACAGAGGCACAGACAACGGGACAAAACCACGATGCTCCCACATTCACAGCGAATGTGAGAAAGAGAGGGGCAGACATAGAGAAAGATGGGGGGAGAGAGTTAGACACAATGAGATAAGTGTGATTGACAGAAAAAGACAGAGAGGGAGAGAGAAAGGGAGAGAGAGAGAGAGAGAGAGAGAGAGAGAGAGAGAGAGAGAGAGAGAGAGAGAGAGAGAGAGAGAGAGAGAGAGAGAGAGAGAGAGTGGGAGAGGGGTAGCGAGAGGGAGAGAGGGGCAGAGAGAGAGCGAGATAGGGCAGAGAGAGAGAGAGTGTGTGAGAAAAAGAAAGAAAGAGAGAGAGAGAGAGAGAGAGAGAGAGAGAGAGAGAGAGAGAGAGAGAGAGAGAGAGAGAGAGAGAGAGAGAGAGAGAGGGAGGGAGAGAGGGAGAGAGGGAGAGGGAGAGGGGGGCGGAGGGCACAACATAGTGTTGGGGGGGAGCTCCGGGGTGGAGGACAGGCAGAAGCAAAATAAAAGACAAAGTTTATTCTCATGTGTATCGAGGTACTGTGAGACCAAGAGAGAGAGAGAGGGAGAGGCAGATGGAGATGAGGCGGAAGGGCAACAGGTCCTTTGTGATCAGAGCACCCTCTCCCTGCCCTGCTCTCGAGAGAATCAGTCTTTATTCGGCGAGGAGAGATGAGCAGTCTCTCTCCCGTGCCCCTACCCCACACAGACTGACCAGTTCAGCCCCACGATGCTCCCACATTCACAGCGATGTCCACGAGTCACTGGTCACACGACTGTCCACTGACACCCCCTCTGTCCAGTGCACTGGCACGGACACTCCTTCTGAACAGTGCACTGGCACAGGTATGGTCTGGTACTTGATTTGCCACCTGTACCGAGGTACAGGGAAATTCATTTTTGTACACAGTTTAGTACAAGTATCACTATACATAAGCACTTAGATACATATTAGATAAGCATTGTAGATACAGTGCTGGTGTACAGCAGTAGTACAGTGAGACAGAATACAAAGTTGCCAGTTTGTTGCCATGTTCAAGTCCCAGTTGTTGTAAGTGCAGGGATCTTGATCTGACCGTGAAGGCCCGTTGTCCTGGCGGCGTTGCATGGTCGGCCTGGCCAAGCGTAGCCGTGGTGTCCTCCACCGCTGCTCCACCGCGTCTGGTCCACATGCTCGGCCTCTTGGAGCGGCGCCAGGTCCAGCCAAGCCCCAGGCAGCTGCAGGGCCTCCAGCGGCCCACTCCCCCGTCGAGGCCGTGCACTCCCTCCCGCAGCCGGTCTGCTCTGCGGCCCTCAAGCTGGGTTCCCGTGGGTCCTCGATACGTGGCGGGCGAGCCGGGTCTTCCAGGCTGGTCCTCGGTTATCCTACTTTTTAGGAAAAGCGGGAGAGAGAAAACTGTGAATTATAGATCAATTAGCCTGACATTGGTGATGGGGAAGATGCTGGAGTCAATCATAAAAGATGAAATAGCGGCACATTTGGATAGCAGTAACAGGATCGGTCCAAGTCAGCATGGATTTACGAAGGGAAAATCATGCTTGACTAATCTTCTGGAATTTTCAGAGGATGTAACTAGGATAATGGACATGGGAGAGCCAATGGATGCAGTGTACCCGCACTTTCACAAAGCCTTTGAGGAAGTCCCACATAAGAGATTAGTTAGCAAAATTAGTGCACATGGTATTGGGGGTAGGATACTGACATGGATATAAAATTGGTTGGCAGACTGGAAACAAAGCGTAGGGATTAACGGATCCCGTTCAGAATGGCAGGCAGTGACTAGTGGGGTACAGCAAGGCTAGGTGCTTGGACCGCAGATATTTACAATATATATTAATGATTTAGATGAAGGGATTAAACGTAACATTAGCAAATTTGCAGATGATACAACGCTGGGTGGCAGTGTGAACTGTGAGGAGGATGCGATGAGGATGCAGGGTGACTTGGATTGGTTGGGTAAGAGGGCAGATGCATGGCAGATGCAGTTTAATGTGGATAAATGAGAGGTTATCCACTTTGATGGCAAGGACAGGAAGGCAGATTATTATCTGAATGGCGTCAAGTTGGGAAAAGGTGATCTTGGGCGTTATTGTTCATCAGTCAATGAAAGTAAGCATGCAGGTACAGCAGGCAGTGAAGAAAGCTAATGGCATGTTGGCCTTCATAACAGGAGGAGTTGAGTATAGGAGCAAAGAGGTCCTTCTGCAGTTGTACAGGGCCCTAGTGAGACCACACATGGTGTATTGTGTGCAGTTTTTGGCTCCAAATTTGAGGAAGGACATTTTTGCTTTTGAGGGCGTGCAGCATCGGTTCACAACGTTTATTCCCTGGATGGCGGGACTGTCATTTGTTGAAAGAATGGAGCGAATGGGCTTGCATACACTGGACGTTAGAAGGATGAGGGGATCTCATTGAAACGTATAAGATTATTTAGGGATTGGATAGACAGGAGGCAGGAAACATGTTCCCGATATTGAGGGAGCCCAGAACCAGGGGACACGGTTTAAGAATAAGGTGTAGGCCATTTAAACGGAGATGAGGAAACGGTTTCTCACCCAGAGAGTTGTGAAATTGTGGAATTCTCTGCCTCAGAAGGCAGTACAGACCAACTCTCTAGTTTTCAAGAGAGAGTTAAAAAGAGCTCTTAAAAATAGTGGAGTCAAGGGAAATGGGGAGAAGGCAGGAACGGGATACTGATTGTGGATGATCAGCCATGATCACAGTGAATGGCTGCGCTGGCTCGAAGGGCCGAATGGCCTACCCCTACAACTATTGTATATTGTCCAAGGTGCTGGTTTAAACCGAAGATAGATACAAAAACGGACAGGCAGCATCCCACGGGAATGGACCCATTCCTTTTCTCCAGAGATGCTGCCTGTTCCGCTGCTCCTCCAGATTATGGTGTCCATGTTCTGCATTCAGTCCACTGCGGACTGAATAGAAGGGGTGCGCGCTGCCTTTAGGCAGCAGCAGCAGCAGTAGCAGCAGCGGGGGCGGGGTTATCCAGACACACAAACTCAACCTGTACAGCCTCGCTCTACCCAGCAACTGCTGACTCACAGCCGCGCTCTGCTCCCATTGGCCAGAGCCACGGCAGGCAGTCGCGCCCCGCTGCAGCTTCGAAGCGAAGGTGAAACCGGTGGAAATCCCCTGCTAGCGTGGGGGAGGGGAGAGTGGGAGGGGAAGAGGGGGAGGGAGGAGAGGGGTAGGGGAGATGGGGAGGGGAGAGGGGGAGGGGAGAGGGGAGGGGGGAGGGGGAGGGGAGGAGGGGGAAGGGGGGGAGAGGGAGAGGGGGGGGGAGGGGAGAGGGAGAGGGAGAGGGGGGAGGGGAGAGGGGGAGGGGAGATGAGAGGGGAGGGGGAGGGGGAAGGGGGAGAGGGGAGAGGGGGAGCGAGGTGGAGAAGGGAAGGGGAGAGGGGAGAGGGGGTGGAGGGGGGAGGGGAGAGGGGAGGCGAAAAGGAGAGGGGGGTAGGGGAGTGGGAGGGAAGTGGGAGGGGAGTGGGAGAGGAGAGAGGGGGAAGGGAGAGGGGGAGGGGGAGGGGAGGAGAGGGGGAATGGGAGAGGGAGGGAGAGGGGAGGGGAGGGGAAAGGGGAGAGGGGGAGGAGAGGAGAGAGGGAGGGGAGGGAGGTAGGGGGAGAGTGGGAGGGGAGCTGGCGGGAGGGGAGTTGTGGGGAGAGGGGGGAGGAGGGAGGGGGAGATAACGAGAGGGGGTGAGAGCGGGAGGAGAGAGGTGGGGGGGGAAGAGAGAGGCGCGAGGAGAGAGGAGGGGGGCGCGGGGGGGAGAGAGGGGGGAGGTAGAGGGTGAGGGAGAGAGGGATGGGGCGGGAGGGGGGGAGGGAGGGTGTGAGAGGATTGGGCGAGGGGAAGAGGGGAGATGAGGGGTGAGTGGGAGATGGAGAGGGCAGAGGGAGGGAGGGGAGGGCGAGTGAGTGGAGGGTGAGGGGGAGGGGGGAGAGGGGGGTGAGGGGAAGTGTGGGGGGAGGGGAGGGAGATGGAGGGGAGCGGTGGAGGGGTTACTGGGAGGGGGAGAGCGCGGGGGAGGAGTGAGAGGGGGGAGGGGAAGGGGGGATAGTGGGGGGAGGGGAGAGTAGAGCGGAGAGGAGAGGGGGAGGGGAGAGAGGGAAAGGGTTGAGGGGAAGGGGAAAGGAAGGAGCGGTGTGGAATGGGAGAGAAGGGGGAGGAGTGGAGAGGTAGGAGAGGGTGAGCGCGGGTAAAGAGGGGGGGAGGGGAGGGAGAAGAGTGGGAGAGGGAGCGGAGAGAGGGTGAAGGGAGAAGGGAGGGAGAGGACATGGGGAGGGGGGGCCAGTGGGATGGGTGAGATGGGGAGGAAGATGGGAGAGGAGGGTGACGGCGAGGAGAGCGGATGGGAGCAGGCGGGAGAGAATGGAGAGGGGGAGGGCAGAGCGAGAGGAGTGGGATGGGAGGGGTGGGAGACGAGGGGGGGAGTGGAGAAGGGGAGAGGAGGAGTAGAGGAGAGAAGGTTAAGGGAGAGGGGGGGGGGAGGGAGAGGGGGTGAGGGTGGGCGAGAGGGGAAGATGAGAGGGGGAGGGAGAGTGATGAGAGGAGGAGGAGGAGAGGGCATGGAGCTTGTGGGACAACGGAGAGATGGGGGCGAGGGTGAGGGAGAGGGCGAGGAAGAGCGGGAAAGCAGGTGGGAGGGGGGAGATGGGGAGGGGCGAAAGATGGTGAGGTTAGGGAGGGGAGAGGGTAGAGGGACGAAATGCGTGACGAGTACGGGAGACGGGGGAGGGGCGAGAGGGGCAGGGACGAGAGGGGCAGGTGCGAGAGGGGGAAGAGTGTAAGTGGAGAGAGTGGGAATGGGAGGGGGGAGACGTAATGGAGGAGGGACGGGAAGAGCGGGAGGGGAGGGAGGGGATGTAGAGGGGAGGGGGAGGAGGAGGAGATCGGAGGGAGGTAGAGGGGGAGGGCAGGGGCGGTGAGAGAGGGGAGGGGAGGGAGAGGGAGGGCGAAGAGGAGGATGAGGGGAGGGATTGGGGAGGGAGGAGAGATGGGGGGTAGCTGGGAGGCGGGGGGGGGGATGGTAGAAGAGGGGGAAAGGAGGGTGGAAAGGTGGGAGGGGGAGAGGGGGAGAGGGGGACGGGGGAGAGGGGGGAAGGGGGAAGGGGAAATAAGTGGAGAGAGGTGGGGGAGGAGAGGGGAATAGGAAGAGGGGAGAGAGATGGGGAGGAAAGGGGGAAGGGGAAGGTAGAGGGGGGAGGGGAGAGGTGAAAGGGAGGGAGAGTAGGACGGAGAGCGGGAGAGAGGGAGGGGAGAGGGGAGGTAGAGCGGGAGGGGAAGGGGGGAGGGGGCGCGAGGAGAGGGGTGAATGGGGAGAGGGATGGGGTGTAGCGGAGGGAGGAGAGGATGGGAGAGGGGAGGCACGGGGTGGAAAGGGGGGAAGGAGTGGGGAGGGAGAGATGGGGGGTAGAGACGGGGAGGGTGGAGCGGGGTTAGAGACGGGGAGGGCAGACAGGTGGAGGGTAGGAAGGGGAGAGGAAAGGAGAGAGGGGAGGGGCAGAGGGGAAGGGGAAGGGGAGGGGGATGGGGAAGTGGAGAGGCGGAGGCGGAGGAGGGGGAAGGAGAGGGGGAGGGGAGAGGAGAGGCGGAAGTCGGAGGGCGGGAGGGGAAAGTGGGGGAGGGGGAGTGGAGCGGGTAGAGGGAGGAGCCTCCCGGAGAGGAGAGGGGGAGATGTGGGGAGAGGAGAATTGGTGAGGGGCAGAGGGAGAGCGAAGGCATGGGGCGGGAAATACGGTATATCGGGGAGGGGAGAGAGGGGTGGATAGGAGGGGTGCGCGCTGCGTTTAGGCAGCAGCAACAGCAACAGCGGCGGCGGGGTTATTTAGAGACACAAACTCAACCTGTACAGCCTCGCTCTACCAAGCAACTACTAACTCACAGCCGCGCTCTGCTTCCATTGGCCAGCGCCACGGCTGGCAGCCCCGCCCCGCTGCAGCTTCGCAGCGAATGTGAAACCGGTGGAAATCCCCTGGTAGCGTGGGGGAGTGGAGAGGGGGAGAGGAGAGGGGGGGGGGGAGAGGGAGAGGGAGAGGGGAGTGGGGAGTGGGAGGGTATAGGGAGAGGGGGGGAGGGGAGAGGGAGAGGGGGACGGATAGGGAGGGAGAGGCGTGAGGGTGGGTGGGGAGAGGTGTAGAGGAGAGCGGGGAGAGGGGGAGGGGGAGGGGAGAGGGAGGGGAGAGGGGGCAGCGGGAGGGGAGGGGAGGGGAGGGGGAGGGGGGGGATGGGGGGAGGGGAGAGGGGGATGGGAGGTGATGGGAGGGGAGGTGAGAGAAGGAGGAGAGGGGATATAACGACAGGGGGTGAGAGCGGGAGGAGAGAGGAGAAGGGGAGGAGAGAGGGCGCGGGGAGAGATGGAGGGGGCGGGCGGCAGGGGGAGGGGAGAGAGGGGGAGATGAGGGGAGAGAGGGAGGGGGCGGGAGGGTGGGAGGGGTGAGGGAGGAGAGAGGGTGGAGAGAGGGGGGAGGGAGTGTGAGAGGATTGGGGAGGGCGAGGGGAGAGGGGGGTTGAGGGGAAGTGAGATGGGGAGGGCAAAGGGGAAGGAGGGGGAAGGCGAGTGAGGGGATTGTGGGGAGGGGTGTGGGAGAGGGGGTGAAGTGAGGGGGATGGGGGGGAGATGGAAGGGAGTGGCAGAGGGGTTAATGGGAGGGGGAGAGCGAGGGGGAGGTGTGAGAGGGGGGAAGAGGGGAAGAGAGGAAGGGGAGAGGAGGGGGGAGCGGTGTGGAATGGGAGAGAAGAGGGAGGGTTGGAGAGGTAGGAGCGGGTGAGGGCGGGTAGAGAGGGGCAGGGAAGGGAGAAGAATGGGAGCGGAAGCGGGGGAGAGGGTGAAGGGATAAGGGAGGGAAAGAGGGAGAGGAGGAGGGGAGGGGGAGGGGCAGTGGGATGGGTGACATGGGGAGGTAAGATGGGGAGAGAAGGTGACGTCGAGGAGAGAGGAGGGAGCAGGCGGGAGAGAATGGAGAGGGGGGAAGGGGGAGGGAGGGAGTGGGATGGGAGAGGTGGGAGACGAAAGGGGGAGAGGGGGAGGGGAAAAGGGGAGTGGAGGGGTAGAGGAGAAAAGGTTAAGGGAGGGGTGGAGAGAGGGGGTGAGGGTGGGCGAGAGGGGGGAGATGAGAGAGGGAAGAGAGAGAGATGAGGGGAGGACGAGGGGCAGGGAGCTGGAGGGGGAGGGGGGAAACGGAGCGAAGGGGGCGAGGGTGAGGGAGAGGGGAGGGAGGGGGGAAGGAGGTGGGAGGGGGAGATGGTGAGGGGAGAGATGGTGAGGATAGGGGAGGGGAGGGAGGGGGCAGGGGACGAAAGGCGTGAGGAGTATGGAAGAGGGGGAGGGGCGAGAGGGGGAGGGACGAGAGGGGCAGGTGCGAGAGGGGGAGGAGTGTGAGGGGGAAAGTGGGAATGGGAGGGGGCGAGGTAGCGGAGGATGGACGGGAAGAGCGGGAGGGGAGGGAGGGGATGTAGAGTGGAGGGAGGAGGAGATGGGAGGGAGGTAGAGGGGGACGGCAGGGGGCGGTGAGAGGGGGGAGAAGGAGAGAGGGAAGGAGGATGAGGGGGAGGGATTCGGGGAGGGAGGGGAGATGCGGGGTAGATGGAGGCGGGAGGGGGATGGTAGAAGAGGGATAAAGGGAGGGTAGAAAGTGGGGAGAGGGAAGTTGGAGGGGAAATAAGTGGAGATAGGTGGGGAGGAGAGGGGAATAGGAAGAGAAGAGAAAGACGGGGAGGAAAGGGGGATGGGGAAGGTAGAGCGCGGGGAGGGGTGAGGTGAAAGGGAGAGAGGGTGAGGGAGAGTAGGAGGGAGAGCGGGAGAGAGGGAAGGGAGAGGGGAGGTAGAAGGGGAGGGGAGAGGGGAGGTTAGAGCGGGAGGGCGCGAGGAGAGGATCTCAATGAGAGAGGGAGCGAGTGTAGGGGAGGGAGGTACTAGAGGCCAGTCTGCGGCAGGTGTGGGATGGCGAGAGAGGGGAGAGACGGTGAAGGGATAAGGGAGGGAAGAGGGAGAGGAGGAGGGGCGGGGGAGGGGCAGCGGGGGATGGGTGACATGGGGAGGTAAGATGGGAGAGAAGGTGACGTCGAGGAGAGAGGAGGGAGCAGGCGGGAGAGAATGGAGAGGGGGGAAAGGGGGAGAGGAGTGGGATGGGAGAGGTGGGAGACGAAAGGGGGAGAGGGGGAGGGGAAAAGGGGAGTGGAGGGGTAGAGGGAGAAAAGGTTAAGGGAGGGTGAGAGAGGGGGTGAGGGTGGGCGAGAGGGGGAGATGAGAGAGAAAGAGAGAGAGATGAGGGGAGGACGAGAGGGCAGGGAGCTGGAGGGGGAGGGGAGAACGGAGCGAAGGGGGCGAGGGTGAGGGAGAGGGGAGGGAGGGGGGAAGGAGGTGGGAGGGGGAGGGGAGATGGTGAGGGGAGAGATGGTGAGGATAGGGGAGGGGAGGGGGGGAGGGGGCAGGGGACGAAAGGCGGTGAGGAGAATGGAAGAGGGGGAGGGGCGAGAGGGGGAGGGACGAGAGGGGCAGGTGCGAGAGGGGGGGAGGAGTGTGAGGGGAGAGTGGGAATGGGAGAGGGCGAGGTAGCGGAGGATGGACGGAAGAGCGGGAGGGGAGGAAGGGGATGTAGAGTGGAGGGAGGAGGAGGAGATGGGAGGGAGGTAGAGGGGGAGGGCAGGGGGCGGTGAGAGGGGGGGAGGGAAGAAGGAGAGAGGGAAGGAGGATGAGGGGAGGGATTCGGGGAGGGAGGGGAGATGCGGGGTAGATAGAGGCGGGAGGGGGATGGTAGAAGAGGGATAAGGGAGGGTAGAAAGTGGGGAGAGGGAAGTTGAAGGGGAAAAAATAAGTGGAGAGAGGTGGGGAGGAGAGGGGAATAGGAAGAGGAGAGGAAAGACGGGGAGGAAAGGGGGATGGGGAAGGTAGAGCGCGGGAGGGGTGAGGTGAAAGGGAGAGGGTGAGGGAGAGTAGGAGGGAGAGCGGGAGAGAGGGAAGGGAGAGGGGAGGTAGAAGGGGAGGGGAGAGGGGAGGGTAGAGCGGGAGGGCGCGAGGAGAGGAGTCAATGAGAGAGGGAGCGAGTGTAGGGGAGGGAGGTACTAGAGGCCAGTCTGCGGCAGGTGTGGGATGGCGAGAGAGGGGAGAGACGGTGAGGGAGGGTGTAGTGTAGAGAAGAGGCAGGGCCAGGAGGAACGGTGGCGGCGAGGGAGATAGAGGTACAATGAATCTTGCTCACATACACATCGACAAAGACAACATATAAAATCAGATTATACACTGATTACACATAATATATAATGTCTGGGTTGTGTAGGTTGGTACAAGAACCTCATCCCCTCTCACCTCTTATCCATGGCCTTAAACCAATGGCCTTTGGTTGAGTTTGGAGATGCAGTGCGCAAACTGGCCCGTCGGCCCACCAAGTTCTCACCGACCAGCGGTCCCCGCACACGAACACGATCCAACACACACGAGGGACAATTTACATTCATACCAAGCCAATTACCTGTACGTTTTTGGAGTCCGGGAGGTCCCGGAGATGATCCACTTAGCTCATGGGGAGAACGTACAAACTCCGCACAGACAGCATCCGTAGTCAGGATTGAACCCGGGCCCCTGGCTCTGTAAGGCAGCAACTCTACCGCTGCGCCACCGTGACGCCGGCGATGGGGAAAGGTTCTGGGGAAATGTTTCCGATGACCCTTGGCGCCTTTTAGAAACCAAATAATAAACCAGTGGGTGTCCAAATTGCAGCAGTTGGAGTTTATTGTCGCATCCACAAGTACGGAGAGGTACAGCTACAATGGCATTGCTTGCTGCAGCGTCACACGCACATTGACTCACACAAGCACAAAACCCAATTATACATAAATTACACTGAACATTACACAAGAAGGAAGGCTGGGCAGAAGTACAATTAGAAAAGGAAATCAACTCCTCAGTAGTGGAAGAGGTGGGTGTTGGTGATGCGTGGTGGAGGTAGCGTTAGGGTCCCCGTGTCCAACACACAGCGGCTCACTTGTACAAAGATCTCCAGTGAACTGGTCATACACGACCTCCCGTTCACGGGTCACAGGCGTTGTTGTAACCTCTCCCCACGGCTTTGCAGAACCTCACGATGTACTGGTCTACTTTCCCGGACTTACCTGTCTCACTGCCCTACATCATTGACGATATACCTCCTCCAAAATTAATCGTCCCCTCCACCTCCGCCGCTAACCCCACATAACACACCCCCACCCCTCCCTCTCCCCATAACACACCTCCAACCCTCACTCCCTCCATAACACACCCCCCACCCCCCGCTCCCCTCCACAACACACCTCCAACCCTCACTCCCTCCATAATACACCTTCAACCGCCAATCCCTCCATAACACACCTCCACCAATCTACTGCTCCATACGTATGTCTCTCTCCTCCGATCCATTGTCCTCCCCACCTCTTCCTTCCTCTCTCCCTCCACCTCTTTCCCCCTCCTCTTTCCCCTCCTCTCCTCCTCTCTCCCTCCATCTGCCCCTCCCCCTCCAACCCCTGCTTTCCACCCTCCTCCCCTCTCCTCCTCCCCAGCTCAACCCCCTCCCTCTTCTTTCCGCCCTCTCCTCTTCACCCCTGCCCCCCTCCCTCCCACCCCTCCACTCCCCCTCCCCGCTCTCCACCTCTGCCATTCCTTTCACCTCTCCCTCTCCTCTTCCCCATCTCCTCCTCATTCCCTCTCCCCCACCCTCCTCTCCACCCTCCTCCCCCTCCCCCCTTCCCCCTCCCTCCGCTTTCCTCTTTCGATTCCCTCCACGACCGCCCCCTCCTCTCACGCAGGCAGGGGCTAGAGGCGGGAGGAGAGGCGGGAGGAGAGGAGGCGGTGAGCATGGGGAGGGGGGAATGGGACGCAACTGGGAAGATGGTGGAGTTAAACTTGTCCCGGGGGGGGGTTATGAGGGTGTGAGGTGGGGAGAGGGGAGAGAAATGCGGGGGAATGACGTTGGGGGTGGAGTGTGAGGAGCGGGACTTGGATGGGAGCAGATGGGGAGGGTTGATGTGGGGAGGGTTGGGAGAGACTCAGCGAGGCGGGGAGAGGGTGTTTGGTGGGGTGTGAGGGGAAGTAGTTGAGGGGGAGTTTGGGGACGGGGCTGGTGCTGGGAGGGTTGGCGGTGGGTAGACGATGAGTTAGGAGAGGGTGTTATAAGGGCGTGAGGAGTGGGAGTTGCGGGGGTGGGGTAGGGAGGGGCAGTTAGGGGGGGTGAGGAGAGGGAGTTGCGGGGAGATGAGGAGCGGGGAGGGAGTTTGGGGTAGAATGTGGAAGGTGTGGGGAGAGGGCGGCTGGGTTACTGGGGTACTGCTCTGCATCTGACCCAGTGGCCGTGCAACCCCCCCCCCCCCCCTCCATTCCCCTTACCCCACCCCTCCTCTACCCCTCCTTCGTTCCCTCCCCGCTCTGCCATATCCTTCGCCCCTATCTCCGTCCCATTCTCCCCTCACATCCCTCCTCCTAAGCACTTCCCCTTGCCCTTCCCCTCCCCCCCCCCCCCCCCAACTGCCCCATCGCCCCCCTCCGCTCTTCCCCACGTCCCATCCCCTCTCCTGCTCCGTCCGCATACTTGCTCCAACCCCTTGCCCACTCCACCCCGCCATTATCTGTTCCCTTGCCTGCAGCCCCCCCCCCCACCCCCCCCCCACACTTCCCTGCCCCTCCTCCCCCATCCTCATCTCCTCCGCCACCTGCTCCTCACCCTCTCTGGATGTGGAACCTGAAAGACTAATGTCTGAAGAAGGGTCCCGCCCAGAGCGTCATCTGTCCATTCCCTCCCCCATTGCAGCCTGACTCGCTGAGTTCCTCCAGCACTTTGTGTTTTGCTCCAACACCTGCAGTTCCCTGTGCCTCCTCCATGTTGTTCAACACAGAGGGGCATCTGGTGGAGGGTTGGGATGCTCCCTGCTCCGCTGGCTCCTCCAGCTCTTTATTTGTTATTGTATTTGGAGCTGTATCAAAGGAAACGCTCAAATATACGCCTGGCCCCATATCCCTGTAAACCTGCCCTGTGTATAAATGGTTGGGAATGGCAGGCCGGGGGAGTGGGAGGTGGGCAGAGGGTTGGTGGTGCTGTGGGTGGAGTGTGGATTCTGCCAGTGACGGGCTGCCTGTGCAGGGAGTATGGCGTTGCCAGTGTTCCTATTGCCACTGGCCATGTTGGACGTGAGGGTCAGTTGGGTGCGGCCGCTGTTGCAGCTCTGGCTGTGGGGGGTGGTGCATAAGGCTGCGCTGTCCGTCTGCCTGCGGCCGCAGGTCCGTCTAGGGGGCAGCCGTCTGGCTGAGCCGTGGCCGGCATTGGCCACCTGCTGCCTGCTGCTACCCACCTACGCCAGCCTGGCACTGGCCACGGGCTCCACCCACACCGAGCTCCTGCACGCCCCCCATCACCCGCCTGCCCCTCACCTACCTTGTCACCGCCCTGGGGCTGGTCATGGCCCACCGCTTCCGGCCCCAGACGGGGGCTCAGACACCGGGCCAGATGCCCGCCACCGCCTCCGTCTCCAGACTGCTGTTCTGTCTGCAGCCAGTTCGCAGACGCTTCCTCCTTGTGGCTGTCTTCGTGGTGCTGTCCTCGGCTGGTATCCATGGAAGGGGGTGTCGGCATCTGGGGGAGGGGCGTCAGGTAGACGGGTGTCTGCGGGAGGCGGAAGTGCGTCTGCGTCTGGAGGAAAGACATCTGGGTTGGGGATCTTTGTCTGGGAGAGGGTCGTCTGCAGAAGGTGCGACTGCGTCTGGGGGAAGTACGTCTGCGTCTGCAGTAGTAGCATCTGGGTATGGTTCAATGGGGTTGTGGTTGGGTGGAGGAGGAAGGGGGGGTGAGGGGTGATTCTCTGGGGTTGAGGGGGTGAGGGGAGGTCGGGCTGTGGGGGGTAAGGGATGATTCTCTGTGTGTGAGGCGGTGATGGGAGGTCGGCGTTTGAGGCGGGTTTCTCTGGGGTTTGGGATGGCCGGGCTGGTGCCCCGGTGCTGCCTCTCACGGTGCTGCTGTTGCCTCCTGCAGCTGTCGGGGCTGCTTCTGAAGGTGTGTGTGATGTGCAACGGGGTGCTGTTGGTGGCCGATGGCAGCGTCACCAGTGGGGGCCTCGTCTCCTTCATCCTCTACCAGCTGCAGTTCACCTCCGCCATCGAGGTGAGTGGGGCGGGGGAAGGCTGGTGGCCTGCACAGACACAGACCCAGACCCAGACCCAGACCCAGACCCTGATCCAGACACAGACACAGGCACAGACCCGGAGCCAGACCCAGACCCAGACACGGACACGGACCCGGACCCAGACCCAGACACATACACAGACACAGACCCAACCCCAAACCCAGGCAAAGACACAGACCCAGGCACAGACACAGACACAAACCCAGACCCAGACACAGACACAGCCACAGACACAGGCCAGACCCATACCCAGACCCAGACCCAGACCAAGACCCGGAACCAATCCTCACGAGCCAGGCCGCTGGTCACCCGCTCCACCACACCCGGCAACCCGCCACAAACGCGCCGGCAACCGGACATCTATCTCTGTGCCGTCAAGGTGGTCGTGGGGGGGGGGGGAGGTCGTGCCGGGAGGGGGGGGGGGGGTTTGCTGCTGGTGGGGACAAACTCAGACGCACAGGCACCCACACAACCCATAGGCAACCGGACACCTGTCTCCCCGGTCTCCCCCAAGAGGCCAACCGGCAACCAGACACCCAGATATCCGGCAAGTGGACCCATGACCGTGGCCAAGCTGGCCATCGGCGAGTCACGGCGCAGGCGGAAGAGCGCTCTGCCAGAGTCGGCTGCCTGACCCTTTTCCGGGATTACGTCCATGCCCGGGTGGTACTTGTGATGGACCACGCGCTGTCCACGGGCTCCCCGGGGTATTTCCGGGAACGCTGGACACCGAATGGATGGAAGTTATCCTCGATGACTTCGATATGGGTATGGACACCGCGTGGGGTGGAATCGATATGGGTAGAACTGCGAAACACTAAGGGGCAGAAAACGCTAGTGGGAGTTGTGTACAGGCCACCTAACAGTAGTAGTGGAGTTGGGGATGGCATCAAAAAGGAAAGTAGAAATGCGTGCAACAAAGGTAAAACAGTTATAATGGCCGACTTCAATCTACATATGCATTGGGTGAATCAAATTGGCAGGGGTGCTGACGAAGAGGATTTTGTGGAATGTATGCGGGATAGTGTTCTAAACCAACATGTAGAGGAACCAACGAGAGAGCAGGCTATTCTAGACGGGGTATCGAATAATGAGGAAGGGTTAGTTAGCAGTCTTGTTGTGATTGGCCCCTTGGGCAATAGTGACCATAAAATGGTTGAGTTATTCATTAGGTTGGAGAGTGACATTGTTAATTCAGAAACAAGGGTTCTGAACTTAAAGAAAGGTAACTTTGAGGGTATGAGACGTGAATTGGTCAACATAGACTGGCAAGTGATTCTTACAGGGTTGACGGTGGATATGCAATGGAACGCATTTAAAGACTGCCTGGATGAACTACAACAATTCATTCCAGTTTGGCAAAAGAATACATCAGTGAAGGTAGCGCACCCGTGGATAACAAGGGAAATCAGGAATAGTGTCAAAACAAAAGATGAAGCATACAAATTAGCACGAAAAAGCAGCCTACCAGAGGACTGGGAGAAATTCAGTCCAGCAGAGGAGGACAAAGATTAAGAGTAAAGTGGATAGGTATATGGACGTGAAGGGAATGGAGGGGTATGATCTGAGTGCAGGTAGATGGGACTAGGGGAAAACAAATGGTCGGCACGGACTGGAAGGGCCGAGAGGGCCTGTTTCCGTGCTGTAATTGTTATATGGTTATATGGTTATAAAGGGCTTAATTATGAAATGGAAAATAGATTATGAAAGAAAACTGGCAGGGAACATAAAAACTGACTGCAAACGTTTTTATAGATATGTGAAGAAAAAAAGATTAGTTAAAACAAATGTAGGTCCCTTGCAGTCAGAAACAGGTGAATTGATCATGGGAAATAAGGACATGGCAGACCACTTGAATAACTACTTTGGTTCTGTCTTCACTAAGAAAGACATGAATAATCTGCCGGAAATAGCAGGAGACCGGGGGTCAAATGGGATGGAGGAACTGAGTGAAATCCAGGTTAGCCGCGAAGTGGTGTTAGGTAAATTGAATGGATTAAAGGCTGATAAATCCCCAGTGCCAGATAGGCTGCATCCGAGAGTACTTAAGGAAGTAACCCCAGAAATAGTGGATGCATTAGTGTTAATTTTTCAAAACTCTTTAGATTCTGAGTAGTTCCTGAGGATTGGAGGGTAGTAATGTAACCCCTCTTTTTAAAAAGGAAGTGAGAGAGAAAACGGTGAATTACAGACCAGTTAGTCCAACTTCGGTTGTATGGAAAATGCTGGAGTCAGTTATTAAAGATGGGATAGCAGCACATTTGGAAAGTGATGAGATCATTGGAAAAAGTCAGCATGGATTTATGAAAGGTAAATCATGTCTGACGAATGGTATATAATTTTTCGAGGATGCAACTAGTAGAGTGGATAAGGGAGAACCAGTGGATGTGTTATATCTGGACTTTCAGAAGGCTTTCGAAAAGGTCCCACAATAGCATGCAAACTTAAAGCACACAGTATTGGTGGTTCAGTATTGATGTGGGTAGAGAACAGGCTGGCAGACAGGAAGCAAAGAGTAGGAGTAAACGGGTCCTTTTCAGAATGGCAGGCAGTGAATAGTGGGGTACTGCAAGGCTCAGTGCTGAGACACAGCTATTTGCAATATATATTAATGATCTGGATGAGGGGATTGAATGCAACATCTCCACGCTTGCCGATAACACGAAGCTGGGGTGCAGTGTTAGCTGTGAGGAGGATGCTAGGAGGCTGCAAGGTGACTTGGATAGGTTGGGTGAGTGGGCAAATGCATGGCAGATGCAGTATAATGTGGATACACGTGAGGTTATCCAGTTTGGTGGCAAAAACAGGAAAGTAGACTATTACCTGAATGGTGGCCGATTAGGAAAAGGGGAGATGCAACGAGACCTGGGTGTCATGGTGCACCAATTATTGAAAGTAGGCATGCAGGTACAGCAGGCACTGAAGAAAGGGAATGGTATGTTAGAATTCATAGCAAAAGGATTTGAGTATAAGAGCAGGGTGGTGCTACTGCAGTTGTACAGGGTCTTGGTGAGGCCACACATAGAATATTGTGTACAGTTTTGGTCTTCTAATCTGAGGAACGACATTCTTGCCATAGAGGGAGTACAAAGAACGTTCACCAGACTCATTCCTGGGTTGGCAGGGCTTTCATATGAAGAAAGACTGGACAGACTCGGCTTGTACTCGCTATAATTTAGAAGATTGAGGGGGGATCTTATAGAAACTTAGAACATTCTTAAGGGGTTGGACAGGCTAGATGCAGGAAGATTGTTCCCGATTTTGGAGAAGTCCAGAACAAGGGGTCACAGTTTAAGGATAAGGGGAGAGTCTTTTTGGACCGAGATGAGAAAATCATTTTTCACACAGAGAGTGGTGAATCTGTGGAATTCTCTGCCACAGAAGGTAGTTGAGGCCAGTTAATTGGCTATATTCAAGAGGGAGTTAGATGTGGCCCTTGTGGCTAAAGGAATCAGGGGGTATGGAGAGAAGGCAGGCATAGGATACTGAGTTGGATGATCAGCCCCGATCATATTGAATGGCGGTGCAGGCTCGAAGGGCCGAATGGCGTACTCCTGCACCTATTTCCATGTTTCTATGTTTCTAAGTCTCGATGGGGATTGTAACTATACACAATATAGCTGTATAGGAGTTTATTTCGGATATTTGTATGACGTGTATTATGGTGGTGCGTTTTTGTTTCGTTTTATATTGTACTGTAAATATTAATTTTAAGAATGGATTAAATTATTTTTGGTTGTAAATCAAAATAATAAAAATAAGTGGACTCGGGTTGGAGCGCGGGACCCTCAGGGGTTTGTTGTAGAGGGGGGTCTAGTCAGCTGGCTAACTTGCTGGACGTTTCCCTGCCCCTTAAACATTCGGTGGGACCGATGTGGATTTACACAGATTCCTGGGCAGTGGTGAATGGGATGGCTGCCTAGGTGCCCCGCTGGCAAAGCCAGAATTGGGAAATACACGGGCGCCCACGATGGGGTCGCCCCGCCGGGAACATATACGGGAACAGGCTCGCCACCGCCTGATTATGGTCTGGCTCGTAGATGCCCACAATGCACGGGAAACTGAGGAGGCAATGCATAATGCTGCTATCGGTGGGGCAGCCCAGATTATGTACATCACGGCGCAGCTCGTCGATGAAAGAGAGCACCTCGCGCTCTGGCCGCATCAGAAGAGTGGGCATCTCGGGGTGGATGGGGCTAGGAAATGGGTTGAAGCACGAGAGGCGGCACTAACGCATGATAAAGCGAAAACGGTGGTTACTACCTGTAAGGTTTGCCAACACATAAAGCCGCGTGGATGTTCATGGGTCAAATTAGACGTGGCACCGGGGCCGTCCAAATTTGACAGATTGATTATATCGGGCCACTCCCACAACAAAATAAGAAAACATGTGTATTAACCATGGTGGATACCTATTGATAGGTATATGTGGCCGAAAGTAGATCGGGGCGTTTTGGAAACCTGCTAAAAAATGTCCACTAGTAAAGAAAGGTCGGCGTAGGTCAGCCAAGTGGGACAGGGGCTTTAAATGCAAGCCCCGAGGGTGCCCAGTCGGCCCATGGTGTCAAATTGGGCGTGGCACTGTGTCATAGAATCATAGAAAATAGGTGCAGGAGTAGGCCATTCGGCCCTTCGAGCCTGCACCGCCATTCAATATGATCATGGCTGATCATCCAACTCAGTATCCTGTACCTGCCTTCTCTCCATACCCCTTCATGCCTTTAGCCACAAGGGCCACATCTAACTCTCTCTTAAATATAGCCAATGAACTGGCCTCAACTACCTTCTGTGGCAGAGAATTCCAGACTCACCACTCTGTGTGAAAAAAAGATCTTCTCATCTCGGTCCTAAAAGACTTCCCCCTTATCCTTAAACTGTGACCCCTTTTTCTGGAGTTCCCCAACATCGGGAACAATCTTCCTGCATCTAGCCTGTCCAACCCCTTAAGAATGTTGTAAGCCTCTATAAGATCCCCCCTCAATCTCCTAAATTCCAGCGAGTAGAAGCCGAGTCTATCCAGTCTTTCTTCATATGGAAGTCCTGCCATACCAGGAATCAGTCTGGTGAACCTTCTCTGTACTCCCTCTATGGCAAGAATGTCTTTCGTCAGATTAGGACTGTCGGCCAAATTTGGCAGATTGATGATATCAACAAAATAAGGATAAATATGTAGTAACCGTGGTGGATACCTATTGACGACTATTGATGGTGTAACCCTGCAGCCACGCCCATCGGGACAGCACAATCAAAGGATTGCAGCAACTGTCCTCTGTGTATAGGATCCAATGGGAAATACTGTCGGCCAACGGATCCCACATCCTGTGTCCAGGAATGGGCTGTGGAATCTGGCCTTGTATGGGGTTTCCACATCCCGTACAACCCACAGGCTGCTGGACTTATCGAACACATGAATGGACGACTGAAACAGCAAATAAAGTTGCTGACAGCGCTGTGCACCCTCCAGTGGTGGTTGGCAGTACTGCAACCAGCCGTGAGCAAACTGAACTCATGGCTGTTGAGCCAATGATGATCACCTATGTCGCGGCACTTGGCAGTGTCGGACCCTCCAAAGACTCAGGAAGTGGAATTGGTGGAGGAAGAATCAGGAAAGGTCTGGTTACAATATTTCAAAAAGCCGCCGGAAAAGGGGGGAGATTGTGGTGCGCGGATCGGGTAATACGCGATGGAGAGCGTTGCCGTGGTATGCTTGAACACCCAGAGGCTAATAGAAAGAGAGAGAGTCTGCTTCTCCTCCATTACAAGGCAACAACTGACCGATACGCTGCAGGCCCACGTGCTCATGGAGGAGCATCACCAGGACTGAACAGTCCGGCACCAGGAACCAGTGGAACATCAACGGCCCAAGTACCTTGGACCCAAGGACATCGGGTCCATCACTATTGTATTGGCGGTGCGATTGTCAGGAAGGACATGGGTGAATTATTGTTGGTTTACTGTTGCTTGCCTGCTTGTGGTGCTCGGAGGGAATGTGGACACCTCGGCCTTCATTATGAATCTTCTGTTACAAACTCGTTTTCCACCCTCAGCTATAAATTCGCCCAACGGCTAAACGTCTCAACGGCTAAATGCTACCAAACCACCCTTGATTGCCAGTGTCACTGCTTTGACGGGTGCTAAATTCTGTCATGCATTCACACTCGCTCTGCCGCTAACAGGTGCCGACGAGTCCACTAAAAGTCCCTGCCATGCAACTTTGTGGTGTCAGGCCCTTCCCTGGGCAATAGTACCTGTACGACATACACCATGGCGGCTCCCTCGCGCCCGGTTAATGATCCTACTGGGTGTGTGGCCTAAAGGCTGACTCCTGGCTCCCGGGAATGCCCGGGGTGTACTACTTCGGAGCAAGGGAGAGACCAATGTCCTGGACGGGATGCTGTAACCTGGCATATGCGGTACCCCACCTGAGACACGTGCCATGCTTACCCTCATACCCCCGGCAAGGACATGTGTAACGGGCTATTACGGAGGCTGAGTGGTTCTGGGCTATTACATTTCCCTCCTATGCTGCTGCGAAGCTGGCACGGTAAATGATTAACATGGCTTCAGCCATGGAAGAAATAGCCAACGAGAAGGCAGACACGCTGAGTGGGGTAAAAGAGGCCGTCACAGAACTATCAGCGGAGGTATTCGCACCGTAGCCCGACAGAACTGCATGGCCCTAGATATCACCCTGACTGAGAAGGCGGACACATGTGGTTTGACCGTGCGGGAGCGCTGTACATATTCCAGGTGAATCCGGGAACATCGTCAACCTCGCTGACCACATCCTGGAAGACGTGGAGAAGATTTGAATCGTCGGACTACAACCGCACCCCCCCCCCCCCCCGGGAGTCTGGTCGGACAACAGTGGTGCATTGGGGACTGACCATTGGGACAATCTTGTTGGCCATAATATGACTGCGTCGTATGTGCGGGTTGTCATCACGACCGCGTGGATGTTACTACGGCCTGTGGGCCGGATAAGACGGTAACCAGACTGTTCCATGGGTGGAATGTTCTACGGGAATTTTTCCCGAACAATCTGTGACCCAATAACGCGGTGGCCATAACGTTTTTAATGCCCGTAGCGCTGTGTTTAAAGCCCGTGGCGCTGTGTTTAAAGCCCGTAGCGCTGTATTTAAAGCCCGTAGCGCTGTGTTTAAAGCCCGTAGAGTTTATGTTTATTAAAATTAGCACTGGAAAAATTAAAAGCAGGAGTAAAATTAAATTAATCTTCTTATGGCGTCAACGCCAACAACGGGGACGGATCTCACGTCGGTGACAAGGCAAGGTACGCCATTTATTTTTTCATATAAACGTGCTTCTTTAGAAGCCTTTAATCAAAATGTCATGTTGCGGAATGGTGACTTAGGACCCATACGAACCGGTAGTATTTTTCCTGCCGATATGGGATTTAAATTCATCGCAAACCGCAACGTTCCAATCGGTCGCGTTCCATAAAAACCCACTCGCAAGTTGACCATTAGTTTACGGGAAATAAACACTAAATTTCTTCCATTTGGCCTATAAATTCATGACAATGGGATTCAAAAATCATGTTATATTGAGAATTCTTGTGTGAATGTTATTTGGACACTTAGGATTTTTTAAAATGTTAACCTTTCCTTAAGAAATGGATAGATGTTTAGATCTAGTAATTGAATTGTGTAATTAGCTACAATTGGGTATCTAACTAATTATATGCTTTAATTTCAGGTCATCCAAGTAAGATTGTTTCATATTAGTTTCAGAATGCCTCAATCTATAATAACTGAAAATGTCATTCATTCAATTTTTAAGAAAGTTATGGGCTTTTGACTGTCCTTCATCACAGCTTTTGTGTTAAGTCAATGGAAAAGCAATAGCGAACAAGATGCTAACTTCCGAGAATGAAAATGGCCATAGCTTTTTTAAACTGAAGATATGAAAGTGAATTAGGTGTCAAATTGAACTTCTTTTATGCTTTATCTGATGGGATAAATTGCAGACTTGATTTTTAAAATCTCAAAATGTTGTAACTTTGCTATATAACGTGAAGTATCTGCCCCAGTACCGACCCTTGCGGAACTCGCTAGTCACTAGCAGCCAACTAGATAAAGCCTCCTTTTTTGCCATCGCTGCCTTCTGCATCCAGCCAACTTGCTATCCATGCTATTATCTGCCCTTTGATGCCATGGGCTCTCATCTTCCATAGCCTGCTCACGCGAGGCAACGTAATGAAAAACTTTCTGAAAATATAGGTAAACAACATCTATGACTCTCCTTTGTCTGTCTGCTATTTTTCTTCTTGAAAAATTCCAGCAAATCTGACAGGCAACACCTCATTTTCACAAAGCTGACTTCGGGCTATTTGTTCGTGAACGTTTTAGGTACTCTGTAAGTTCATCATTTATACTGGACTCTAAAATCTTACTAACCACTGAAGTCAGACTAACCGACCGACATTTCCCACAATTCTGCTTTGCTCCCTTCTTGTGCAGCGGCGTAACATTGGCCATTTTCCCATCTGGACCACTCCTGACGTAATCCTTGAAATATCACCATCAACGCCTCCACTATCTCTAAAGTCACCTCTTTCATAACATTAGGGTGCAGTCCATCTGGCCCAGGTTACCTATCCACCTTCAGCCATTTCAGGTACCCTAGCAACCACTTACTTCCACCCCCTGACTCTTTTGAATTTCAGGCACGTTTCAGGTGTTTTACACCGTGAAGAATGTGAAAATGTTATTCGACTATAACTGCCATTTCTTTATTCCCCATTATCACTTCTCCTGCATCATTTTCCAGCGGTTCAAAGTCCACTCTTGTCTCTTTCTTACACTTTATTTAACTGAAGAAACGCTTGCTATCCTATTTTATATTATTGGCTAGCTTACATTCACATTTCATCTTTTCTCCCTGTGTTGCCTTTTCAGTTACCTTCTATTCTTCTTTAATAGCTACCCAATCCTCTGGCTTCCCGCGAATCGTTGCTATGTTATACGCCTTCTCTTTTAGTTTTCTACTGCCCTTGACTTCCCATGTCAGCCACGGTCGCCTCTTTCACCCACTAGAATGCTTTCTTCTTCGTTTGAATTAAAAAGATCCTGCATCTTCCGGATTATTCCCAGAAATTCCTGCCATTGGTGTTCCACTGTCATCCTGCTAGGGTCCCTTTTCCAGTCAACTTTGGCCAGCTCCTCCCTCTTGCCTCTGTAGTCCCCTTTGCCCAGCTGCAATATCGACACATCGGAAGATCACCTTCTCCCTCTCAAAATTGCAGATTAAACTTATCATGTTGTAGTCGCTATCTCCTAATGCTTCTTTACACGCTGTACCCTTAATCAAATCCGGTTCATTACACAACACTAAAATCCAGAGATGTTGTATTTCCCCTGGTGCGCTCCGCAACAAGGGTGCTCCATGAATCCATCTCGGAGACACTCCGACCAATCTGAGGCTCCACGAAGATCCCCTCTGAAGCTCGTGCATGAAAACGCAATGTCGCAATCGGCGGGTTTGAATGCGCCCGCCTGCGGCCGGGATTCTGGAACTCCGGTCTCGACATCAGACCAGGCAGGACGCATCCCCATAGCTGACTTTTCCAGGCCGAATTTGCGGGGGCTTGTGTTTTCTCTCCGCTGAGCGGCGCATCGGTTGGCCAGGTTCAGGACAATTAATAGGGACTGGGTCGGGGCGGCCATCGTCGTTTGCGGGATCGCCGTGCGCTCCGAGCCTACGCTATTTCGGCAGATTTCTGGCAGCGAATACACTCACAATGACCCGGCCACCAGTTGAGGGGTTCGCGACCTGACGGGCGGCCGCCGACCATGGGGTGTCGGGTGGTCAGACCAGACACGAGCTGCCACCCGCGAGATTCACTCCGACGCTATCTCGTTGCTGAAAGCGACAGTGTTGGTAAACCGGCGGGTTCGGAATCTGCCGTATTTCTGCCTAGTGGTGCTCAGGAACTCTGGCTCTTCCAGATCGATGCGGACTGCCATCCCATACCTGACTCCCGTGGTCGAATTTGGGGGTCTCAACCTCGTCTTCGCGATGTCTTAAAATGTAGCCTGACCGGTCGGCCCTCCGATCGACTCGCCGCGGAAGGTCCGCGTTGGGACTAGGCGGGGGTCGCTCAGCTCTTGATCACCGTGAGTTGGCGAGCATTTCCCGGGGGGCAACAGGGGGGGGTTGCACTAACCAGGACAGGTCACAGGTATTGTCCAGTCGCGGCCGTTCGAGGGTGTCTCTGAACACTGTGCTGCATCCGTCCAGCTCCCAGCAGCATGCAAGCCCCGTGCTGAAAAACGCAATGTTGACATTTGCGGGTCGAATCTGTCGAATTCTGCCGCCTGCAGCCAGATAGTCTCACGGAACGACCAAGTCTGGTAGAACGGGGTTAGTAGACCATCCCTTTAGAAGGGCTTCCGAGGGCCGAATCTTGCGGGAGCCTGTATCTCGGCTCGCGGTCTCGACATTCCAGGTACCCATCGACTCATCGCGGCGCTCCGCGTCGGACAGCTGGTCGGCCGTCCTCACCCAGCCGAAGCGATTTCGACAGATTACCGGAAAGCGGTGTAGACACACACATTCGCGACTCAGATGACGTGTCGCGAAACCGAACATTGCCGCCGCTACTCCACGGACGCCCCGTGCCGAAACGCGGAGAGAAATTTCGCCCGGGTGCAATTGCACTTGTAATTATACCTTTTGATTCATTCTTTCATTCATATACCTTTCTTTATTCCCTTTTCATAGTGTGTCAAAGTGTGAATATGAAAGTGTCAATGGTCATATGTACCGACAACGGAATGAGGAGTTGTTACTTGCAGCAGCCTAATGATGGCCAGATCGAAAAACACAAATCATACAAAAAATTATTTAAAAATACAGTCACTAATACTGGTAATTCCTAAGGCAGGAATAAAAACAACTTCTTGCTTAGGGCAACCATAGAAAGTCGGACAGCTTTCAAGTGCTGTGGTTAGTGTGGTGAAGTTGTGCCAGATAGTTGTTGGAAGAAGTATCCTAGAACAAAAACGCGGTCACGATTATCATGCTCCAGCGTAGGATTGAACTGAGAACGCGGCCAGGAAGCGTGGGGTTTTCATGATAGGGGCGTCTTTTTCTGAGACAGAATCCTCCCAGAGATCCACTGGATAGCGGGGACATTTTGCATTCGTAGATGCATGCGGACAGCGCCTGCCATTCTCTGTAAACTCCTTCGTCTCTGGGCGTTCGTGCGAAATGAGGTCGTAAGGCAACACATATGTCTATTACCCGAGGCAAGTGTGCAAATTTCTTCTTTCATTATCTCTTTGTTCTTCACGATCCTTTTGGATTTTCATATCTGGCCTTTGTTCAATCATCCGCCACTCAAAACCACCGCGACCCGCATCCACCTGTCATTTGGCCCGGCTTTGCGAGCCCACGTCTCTCCGCCCCCGCCCACGTACTGCACCCAGGTCTGAGTTGGGGTGATGACACGAAATCTCGCATATTTTTTCGTTCCCCGGGAATGCTCCTGGCTCTCTGAAATTACTGGCATTACAGTGTATATGCGAAATGTAGTATGATTTATGAAATCAATTTGTTTCATAGTGAATATCCAAGCAGAATCAATGTCCAACCCATCTGTTGCAAATCAGAAGCTATTCTTTTGTAATGAACCATAGTGGCCACCTGCAATTTCAGTGGGACAATTAGCGATTTGCAAGAGCAGACATATTGCTTGATTCTGACAATCAATTGCATTGAACACAGCCCACGTGACTAAAAGGAAATACATTTGAGTTTTCTACAAATTACAGAATATGCACCAATTCATTGTATAAGAATGTCATTCTACAGCAAGGTCATAAGCGTGAAAAAAAATCCTATCTACAGTAGTGTAGTATCATGTCAAATTATGTAATATAGGCATAAACTTCAGGATGGAATCAGAGTGGAGCCCTCACAACAATTTGAATAATGTATAATATTTATAATAGTATAATAGATGTTGCAAAAGTCTGCTTTTACTTTTTATCTATGTAATTTGCAGAATATGGCGTGAATTTAAACAATTAAAAAAACCCTAAACAGACAAGCACGCACCAATTATAAAAATGCCACATGCTTTATGGCGTCGCCAGCCTATCATAATACTTGCGGTACTTCAACTTCCGATGGATCTAAAATATAAAGATCTTCACTTGTGTGTCAGTATTTTTTTGGAATGAATCATACCCCTGATGAGCTGCAGCCATAGGGCTCGAGTAAACCTGTTTGTTTCAATGTTTTGCAGCTAATGGATGCAATCGCATGATATTCATGTGTCACCAGAAGCTTCTTAAGTGTATAAATACGGCCATTATTTGATATTCCAGTTAAATTAACGAGCGAAGCAGCATCTTTTCTTCTGAAAAGATATGGAGAGACAGTCATTTTACAGATTGAAGGATTTTATTATCCGATTCTCGGAACACTTGGAGTACTGGTAAGCTGTTCAAAATCAGGTAAACATTTCATTACGAGCAAGTTTAATGTGAAAACGTTTCCTGCCGGTGCAATAATTAAAGGCTGTTTAATCGGATCATTGCCTTTTGGGGATAAATATTTAAACTTCAAATTAACTCATTGTTTTCAAGTTGTGTTCAATTGATCAAAGTCACATGATTTAAAGATTAGTTGAATAATGTAATTGACAATAGACAGATGTTCCAGTTTCCTTGAACGGCGAATTAATATTAATAGGGCTATGACGGATTGCAGATGCTGCTTAAACCCGAAGATAGACACAAAATGCTGGAGTAACTACTTCAAACTTTATATTAAAGAACTTGTTTCATTGAGCACCGGTGACCTTCGACCAATGGATGGAGGAAAGATTTAATGAGAGAGAAGGGGAGAGAGAGAGTGTGAGAGAGATTGAGTGAGTGAGAGAGAGAGGTGAGAGAGAGAGAGAGAAGAGAGGGGGGGGGGAGGTGGGGTGTCGCAGGAATAAATATTTCACCCTCTAAATGGTTGGTAATCTGAAAAGCACTAACCTAGGGGTTTGTTAGAGGCGGGGGACACTCACTATTTTAGGTATTTTGTGAATAACTTGAACGGTCCACAGCATGCAAGGTTACTATGAACTGTTTCCTGAAAGTGTGAAAAAGGGATTCGTTGTAAGTGGATACTAATGGTTACACGGACGTAGTGAACTGCAGGGAGTGTGACCGATGCCGCTGGTTCCTGAAACGGTTCCTCTGCCCCCGTGCTCATATCTGCTGTCTGATCTGCTGATCGTTTGCAGCGATTTCCGTTTGAATTTAGTTTGCTTGCACGGTTACGCTGGACTTTTTTCAGTAGAATCGGGTAGCTGTGCGAATGTCTGTTTCAGTCACCATGCAGACTTGCAACGGACCGTCACACGGCTAAGTGTTTGACAATAGACAATAGGGACATAGGTGCAGGGCAGGCCATTGTCGGCCCTTGAGCCAGCACCACTAAGCAATGTGATCATGGTGATCATCCCAATCAGTACCCGTTTGCCTGCCTTCTGCCATATCCCCTGACTCCGTATTTTTAAGATTCCCTATCTAACTCTCTCTTGAAAGCATCAAGAGAACTCGCCTCCACCGCCATTGAGGCTAGGAGATTCCACCAAGACTCACCACTTCCTCTGTGAGAAATTGTAACCATTTATGTAGGCTGCGATGTTCGCAGGAGGACATTCTTGGCAATATCAAAAGGCTAACTTTTATAAAATCTGTATATTTTGCATCAATTTAATCTTGTCATTTTGAGAGCAAGAGTCCCATATTCTCCCCCTTATCCATTTAATATATTAATATCAGTAGTGGTATTGACAACAAAATACTTTAAAGCAGTTATGTATCAGGGATGGTGGTTCCTAAAAATGATAAATGTTTTCGGAAAAATACATTTTTATATTCAAAATTCTTTCTGCTCAAGACCAGCTTTGCATGTTTTTTCAAACAACTCTTTCAACAAGAACTATTCGTTGCGGCGCCAATTATTGTACATAACAAAACATATTTATCTTAGATAGACACAATAATTCTGGAGTAATTCGGGGGGAAGGCAGCAGCTCTGGAGATTAAGGATATGGGTTGGCGTTTTGGGTGTGAGACCCTCTCTTTGGACTGCGAGTCTTGGGAGACGAGAGCTATAGATTAGGGAAGGGAAGGGGGGTAGCTTTGTGAAAACATAGATCAAATGTAAATAGTATTATACGCCCCTTGTTAGATGTGGAGAAGGTGACAAGAGGGCATTTAAAAACAGTTTAAGATTTAATCAGGACAGTGTAACTAGTCGGAGAACTAAGATGGGAGAGGCAGGGATGGAGATACGGGGATAGCAAAGCTTACTTGAAGGTAGATAAATCAATATTCATATTTAGCTGTCAAACGAAATTAGGAGGCATGGTTCCGCCAATATGCGTTGTGGTTGTTCAAATAAAACCATGCCAACGGAAAAGGTACTTGATGATCTAGATATTGACGAAGCGAGGTGGTGCTTGTAGGGGACAACTAAAACTTTGCAAAAGCGAACGAAAAGACATTTAGATCCTTAATTGTGTTAGCAGTTTGCAATCGGCACCGATTATAGAAACCATAATATTAGAAATGATACAATGATGAGGCATGTTCAACGTGGAGTTTTGTGAAACGTTGATGCTTGGAACTAGCAGAATAAATCTTTATGTTAATTAAACATCCCATTTCCACCTCTCGTGTTAGGTGTTTGGGTCCAATTGCAGTGCGCAACCACTTTCCCCAACGTTCGCATCGTTTGTTTACTCCTCACTTCCCATCGGTGTTGCTTTGCTCGCCTTTTCTCCATTAGCGCGGCCGTTGGCTTTTACCACTTCATAAGAGGTGTCTCCTGTTCTGACTCTTTTTGACTCGTTTACTAAATCTTGCTTTTGGCCACACTACGTGCCATTCACAACCACCCCCCCGTCTCCCCCGCCCCCCATCCTTCCACCCGCCATCCGTCCCCATCCCCACATTCCGTTACTACCCAGAGTCACATAATCATCGAGTCATACAGAGCGGAAAATGCCCCCACCCCTTAGTCCTTAAATAGCCCACAACGGCCAACATGTCCCGGTTACACTAAGCCCAGCTGCCTGCTTTCGGTCCATATCCTTTAAACCTGTCTTTTTCATGTCCATTTTAATTGATTCCTAAAGGGTTGCGATAGTTCCTGCCTATATACGTCTCTGACAGCTCGTTCCATAACCACCCATCCGTTGTGTTGAAAAGGGTACACCTTTAAAATATTTTTCACCTTCACATAAACCTATGTACTCTGTCGGTCATGATTCCCCTACTTTGGGAGAGGACTCTGCATCTACAGATCTATTCTACTCATGATTTTAGACACTCTATCAGATCATCCATCGTCCTCCTGCGCTCAATGGATAGAGTACCCAGTCTACTCAAACCTCGTCCTGTAACGACTGTCCCTCGAGTCCTGGACAACATCCCGTCAAGTGGTATCTGTACCCAGTCCCAGCTTGACAACATCTTTCCTTAACATGGTGCTCAGAAGAGGCACAATAAACTAAATGCGTTTCCTAAAGGCTATTAGAATTGCACATGGCCTCCCAAATCCTATAATCTAATACTCTAACTAATGGAGGCCCATGTTCCCAAATTAATGTTTTTGACCACCTGTCCAGGTGATTACACCTACAAGCCGACTCCGCTTTCAAGGAACTATGTATATGCATTCCAAGACATCCCTCTACTCCAGACTCTCTCCAGAGCCTAACATTCGCTGTGTAGATTCTGCCGATGTTACAATTTTGAAAATGCAGCACCTCATCAAAGTCAAAAGTCAAAGTATCATTTATTGTCATTCAGATGTTTCGGTCTGAACGAAATGTCGTTGCCTTAATTCTCTGTGTTAAGTTTCATCCATTCCTCAGTCTGGTGTGGGGGCCACCACCTGTCTGGCCAACAGGTGGTTTATCTTGGCATCATAATCCGCACAGATATTGTGGGCCGAAGGGTCTATTCCTGTTGCGCGCTTTTGTATGTTCTATGTTTTTCAATATCATTAATGTTAAAACTATGGGTGACAAAATTTTAAATTATCTACTCGACACAGACGTCGTCAGTGGTAAGTGATAATACGTAGTATAATACTTGGTCTGGCAAATTAAAATATATTCCAGCTCACATCTAACGATGCTGTCGCATTTTTACTCTTCTTTCTGCCGCGCTGAGTCCGGTCGAAGTCCAGACCTCATATCACGTCGGTGGTTTGAAGTGAAGTCCTGCCTTACATGCTTCAAATCCGCAAGCCTAAGATCATGAATCCTTCGAGGACAGTCTTGAGGAATTTTGTCCATTTATTTTGTCAAAGTGATGCCTTGAAGTAACTGATGAAACAGTATAAAAGGCTTAAAAATAATAAGCTCATGATAAAAACATTATATATATAATATTTATATAAATTATATATATTATATATATTTATATATATATTATATTATATATATATATAATATAAATATATATATTATATTAAAGATAATCCAAGTAATAAATTAGTACAAATTTTCAGATTTAGCTGAAAAAAAACAGAATTATCTGTGTTTCGGAACATTGCA
>CM069160.1:7465459-7667587 GCA_035221665.1 Okamejei kenojei | reverse complement strand
CCCCCCCCACAGACACGCACCCACACACACACAAACAGTCACACACACATAGTCACACACACACAGTCACAACACACAGTCACACACACACACAGGCCCACACACACACAGGCCCACACACACAGGCCCCAACACACAATAAGGCCCACACACACAGGGCCCACAAAAGGGCCCACCCACACAGGCCCACCACACACAGGGCCCACACAACAGGCCACCCACACGAGGCCCACACCCACACAACACACACCAACACCCACACCCACATCCCACACCCACACCCACACACAAACACACAAACAACATCGCAGACCCACACACCATACACGCACACACACCCACACACGCACACACACAACGCACTAACACACACACGCACTCAGACACACATACACCCACCCAACCACTACACACACAACCACCCATGCACACCCACACAAGCCCACATACGCACACACTACACGAACGCCCAGAACACACACACGACACACACACCTTCACAAAACACATCCCCCCACACAGACCCCCCACCCCCCACTACCAACCACATCCCACACTCCTTCACCCCCACCCCCACCCCACCCTCAAATAACTCCCTGTAGTGTGTGGTTGGCGACTGTAAGGCAGGTGATCAAGGCCCCCGTCGGCAAGCTGAATCCAGAAGATTAAGATGCAGGAGATCCCCACGGTGATTTAATGGAGTTTGCTTTGGAGATACAGCATGGAAACAGGCCCTTCAGCCCACCGAGTTCATGCTGACCATCGATCACCCATTCACACTTGTTCCATGTTATCCCACTTTCAAATCCACTCCCCACACACCAGGGATATTTGACAAAGGCCAATTAACCTGCAACATGTCCCCCACTAGAGGACATAGTTATAAGCTGAGATGTACAGGGGAAGGTTTATTTACACAGAGTAGTGGGGGCCTGGAACGCATTGCCAGGGGTGGTGGTGGAGGCAGATATTGTGTACTCTGGCCGTCTCCTGCCCTCCCACTGCCCGCCCAACCTCCACTCCGCCCAGCCTCCTGCATGCCGTGCCTCACCCATTTAACGTGCCCGGATCTGAGCTGTGCCCAGCACTGGGTCTCGGGGGTAAGTAAGGACTCGCAGTCACACAGTTCAACTCTTCCGTCATTGTGTGGCACCTTTTGCCTCTTCATCTCTGCCCTTGTCCGTCGACCCCATCAACCCCCCCCCCCAACATGTATCCACCTATCACTCACCAGACCCTCCCCCACCTCTTCCAGCTTTCCTCCTCCCACCTCTGCAATCTGTCTGCTGTCTGAAGAAGGGCCCCACCTTTATCGAATGAGAGCCTGGAACTGGGCACGGAGTCAGATTACATCGGGAGATAACACAGACCCACCCCCCCCGCTAACACCACACGCACACCCCCACACCCCAAACACACACACACCCCACACCCCCCTCCCACCACACACCAGCCCACACCCCCCACACACCACACACACCCACACACCCCCCTCCACACACACAGCACACCACACACTCCACACACAACACTCACACACACACTCACACACACCCACTCCCCGCACATACAAGCACACAGCACCCCCCCCCCCCCACCCCCCACACACCCGCACAAAACACACCGTCACACCCCCCACACCCCCACACAACCCGTCCCTTCCAACCCCCTCCCCTCAAACAATCCCCTGTTGTGTTGTGGGTGGTGATTGTAAGGCACGTGATCCAAGTCCCCATGGCAGCTGATGTGAGGGGGGGGGGGGGGGAGTGGAGAGAGGGGGAGAGGAAGAAGAAAGTGGAGCCAGAGGGCTGACGGTGGGGCCAGGGGGAAGTGAGAGAAGGGGACAGAGACAGTAAGGACTACCTGACATTAGAGAAGTCAATGTTCATACCACTGGGTGTACAAACTGCCCAAGCGAAATATGAGATATTTACCCCCTCCTCAAATATTTCCCTTTGTGCTGCTCCTCCAATTTACCCCTCCTCCCTCCGAAAAAGTTCCTTCATAAACCGTGGCCCCTGGTTCTAGACTCCCCCAACAGCTGGAACATTGTTCCTGAATCTCTCCTGTCCAATCCTTTAAGAATTGTATATGTTTCTATAAGATCTCCTCTCATCCTAAATTCCAGTGAATATAGGCCCAATCGACCAATTATTTCATCATATGTCAGTCCCGCCATCCCGGGAATTAACCTGGTGAACCTACACTGCACTCCCTCAATAGCAAGAATGTCCTTCCTCAAATTAAGAGAGCAAAGTTGCACACAATACTCCAGGTGTGGTCTCACCGCCATGATCCATATTGCCAGGCTCTGGCTACAAAACTATGCAGTAGGGCCAACTCCTTGCTCCAAAACTCAAATCCTCTTGCAATGAAGGCCAACTGCTTCACTGCCTGCTGTACCTGCATGCTTACATTCTGTGACTGATGTACAAGGACCCCCAGGTCTCGTTGCACCTCTTTTTTTCCTAATCTGACAACATTCAGACAATAATCTGATTTCCAGTTCTTGCCATCAAAGTAGATAACCTCACATTTATCCACATTATACTGCATCTGCCAAGCATCTGCCCACTCACCCAACCTATCCAAGTCACCCTGCAGCCTCATAGCATCCTCCTCACAGCTCACACTGCCACCCAGCTTTGTGTCATCCACAAGCTTGGAGATGCTACATTTAATTCCCTCGTCTAAATCGTTAAGAAATATTGTAAATAACAATATTTTCTCCTTGTTCCAAACATACACTGGCACCACCCACAACTCTTTCTCCACTAAACCAACGACTGCATCGGGGCGACCTCCTGCTCCCGTGCAGAACTCATTGATTTAATTAACTTCATCACTGACCCACGCCGCCCTCACATTCACCTGGACTTTCTCTGATACCGCTCTCCCCTCTCGCGATCTCTCTGTCTCCAACACTGGGGACAGACTATTGACTGATGTCTGCTGCAAACCTGCCGACTCACACAGTTATCTCCACTACACCTCCTCCCACCCTGACTTTTGCAAATACGCTATTCCCTGCTCCCAATGTCTCTGCCTCTGCCTCACCTGCTCCCAAGATGAGACTTTCCATTCCATCAATAGGTGACGTTTTGGGCTGAGATCATTCTTCAGACTCTCCAGAAATGCTGCCTGACCTGCCGAGTTACTCCAGCACTTTATGTCCTCTTGTGTAACAACCAACCAGCGTCTACAGTTCTTTGTTTCTACTACTTAATATGCGCTAAGACCAGCAGCACTGGCTCTTTTATAATGTGGATTCATTCCAAGACATGGCTGTTATTTCCTGTAATTCTTGGCGTCTATGACCTTCTGTACTGTAAATACAGATGCAACCTCACCAATCTCCTGTGGATTCACACACAGACCATCATATTCATCCTGCACGGATTCTAATCTCTCAATAATTACCCCTTTGCTCTTTACATACTTGTAGAAATGCTCAGGATACTCAGTTAACTTATCTGCCAAATCTCTCATCTCCCTTATTTACCCTCCTGATCTCCCTGTTTCAATGTACCAGGGGTTATTATGCTGAGCCCAGCCCGACACTGACCCTCACCCACTGACTGGTGAACCCTGTGCCCATCTGCCCACTGACCTCCTCATCCCCTGACCGGAACAAGGTGCCCAGCCCGACACTGACCCTCACCCACACACTGACCCTCCACCCACCCACACTCACCTCACACTGCCCCTCACCCACACTTTGCCCCCACCCACAACTCACCCACACACCCACAACTGCCCCCACCCACTACTCACCCACACACTGCCCATCACCCACACACACTGCCCCTCACCCACACACTGCCCCTCACCGGGGTTGGCACACACTGACCCACACCACACACTGCCCCTCACCCAACAGCCACTAACCATCTTGACCCACACAACTCGAAAACCCACCACACTCGACGGACGCACACGCTGGCCTCACCTACCAAGTTGGGCATCCCACACACCTGCCCACAACACTCACCCACACACTGCCCCCTCACCCACACACTGACCCACCACACTGCCCTTCTCCACCTGCAGCCTGACCCACACACTGCCCCTCACCCACACACTGCCCACACACTCCAGCCACCCACAACCCACACACGACCCACACCCACACACGACCCACACCCACACACAGACCCACAACCACAAACGGCCCTGCCACTTGTGCAGGAGCCCCTCACCCACCAGCAGCGGCAGCAGCAAGCAGCAGCAGCAGCGGCGAGCGGGGCAGCCATCGTCGCCCACCGACTGTTCAGGTTGAAGTGAGTTTTGCTGAGTCCGGGTCGCATGCGCATTCAGTCTGCTCCGTATCGCCCGCCCCCTTCGCCCCCGCACTCCCCGCGATGATTGGTCGGCGGCCGTTTTAACGTCCGCGGCCATCACAGTCTGCCCGCCCGTGAGTCACCGGTCTCCGGGCAGAAGAGCCCCGTGAAGTTGGTAAAAAAATATCCCAGTCTGTCCAATCGAGCAGCAGAGCTGCCGCCGCGTCACCGGTTGCCGGGTAGAGGAGAGAGGATCGAGTGGTTGAGGAGAGTCGGCAGGTTAGCTCATGAAACCGAAAATGTGTGAAGCGGGAAGAGAGAGTAGGGAGAGATGGGGTTGGGGCCCACCGACACCCCCGACACAGACCCTGACACAGAACACACACACCAGACCATGACCACACAGACCCTGACACACACCCACACACACAGACCCCCGACACACAGACCCCGACACAACGACCCATAACACAGACACACAGACCCCCGACACACACAGACCCCGACACACAGACCCCGACACACAGACCCCGACACACAGACCCACAGGATTCCCGACACTGACCCCGACACACAGACCCCGGCACACACAGACAGACCAGACCCCCGACACCACACAGAACCCCGGCACACACAGACCCCGACACGCAGACCTACACACACAGACACCGACACACAGACCCTCACGACCCCGACCCCCGGACACACAGACCCTCACGCACACCCACAGAGACCTCCCGACATCACACAGCAGAGACTCCCGAAAAACAACACAGACCCCGACACACACAGACCCCTGACACAGACCCCTACACCACTACATACCCCACAACACACAGAGACACACACACAGACCCCTACTCGACCCTACGACACAACACAGACACCGACACACACAGGGTAAAACACCACCCCCCACACAAGACCCCCGACTCACAGACCCCGGTTGTATGAAGCCCGTGAGGGTTCGGCGGAGGTTCACGACACACAGGAGCCCCGACACACACAGACTCCCGACCACACAGACCCCGACAACACACAGACCTCACAGACCTCACACTGCCACCCAGCTAGCGACCGTGTGTCCCTGCAAACTTGGAGATGTTCCATTTCCCTCGTCTAAAACGGTATATATATTGTAAATTAACAATATACTTATCCTTGTTCCAAACGCACAATGGCGGGCCTCCCATTTAACTCTTCTGCCGGCCCGGGAGGTCATGGAGTGAACGGATCCGTGCAGTCGTTGCTCAGGGCTGGCTTGTGGGAAGCGGCTGCCGGCGGGGCCAGGGAGGTAGGTTGGACTGTGGACTGTGGACTGTGGGGACGGTGACCGGGGATTCCCGGAGTGTGTGAGGGAGTGTTAAATAAAACAGCGTCGTGCTGACACCAGCTCTCTTGCACCATGGTTTTATAAACCTCAGAGTCATACCGAGTCATGCAGCGTGAAAACAAGGCCCTTTGGCCCAACCCCCAACCTGCCCACGCCGACCAACATGCCCCATCTACACTAATCTCACCTGCTGGAGTTTGGCCCATACCCCTCTAACTCTGTCCTGTACATGTACCTGTCTAAATGTCTCTCATAAGTCGTGATAGTACCTGCCCCAACTACCTCCTCCAGCAGCTCGTTCCATACACCACTCTGTACAAGACCAGCCCCCTACACTCGGGACCCAGCCTATCCAGCCTCTCCCGATAGCTCAAACCCTCCTGACCACGTAGCATCTTGGTAGACATTGTTGCACCTTTACCAGTTTAATGACAGGACAACAGGTGCTGCACAGAGTTCAGCAAATACGGCCTTACCAAGCAGCTGTGAGTGAGTGGCGGAGTAGACATGATGGGCCGAATGGCCTGATTCCGCTCCTATCACTTATGAACATGACTTCCCAACTCCTGTACTCAACACTTTAACTGATGAAGGCAAGCGTGTCACACGCCTCCTTCACCGCCCTGTCACCCTGTGTCGCCACCTTCATGGAACTATGTCCCTTCCCCCCAGGTCTCTCAGTCCCACAACATTCCCCACAGCTCCAACACTTGCGGAGTAAGTCCTGTCCCTCCACCTTGCTACACCTTGTGGTTATTATAATTAAACTCCACCTGCCATTCCTTGGCCCCATTGTCCGAGGTGATCAAGATCCCATTGTAGATCACCTTCACTGTCCATAGACACAAAAAGCTGCTGTAACTCAGCGGGACAGGCAGCATCTCTGGAGAGTGGGGAGAAGGAATGATTGACGTTTCGGGTCAATACCCTTCTTCAGAATGGTTGGATAAGGGAAACGAGAGATAATGTTCCATCTCACCCCCCCCCCCACCCACCGATCCTCATCCCAACCTCCCCTCCCTCTCACCATCATTGTCTTCACCCTCTGCCCCCCCCCCCACCCTGTCCCACCCCTCCCCCACAACCCCACATCCCATTCTTGTTGCCCCTCCTCTTTTCCTAATCTGACACCATTCTGATAATAATCTGCCTGCTTGTTCTTGCCTCAAAAGTGGATAACCTCACATTTATCCGCATTAAACTGCATTTGCCTTGCATCTGCCCCTCACCCAACCTATCCAAGTCACCCTACAGCCTCATAGCATCCTCCTCACAGCTCACACTGCCACCCAGCTTTGTGTCATCCGCAAACTTGGAGATGTAAGAAAGACTTTTTTCACACAGGAGAGTGGTGAGTCATTGCCACAGAGGGGTAAGCCCGGGATACTGAGTTGGATGATCGTCTAAACGGTGCAGGCTAATATGGATATTGTAAATGCTTTCTAATTCAATATTAGAGATTTGTCTATATATTGTCCTTGTTCCAAACGTACACTGGCGCCTCCCATAACTCTTCTCTGCCTCATCAACGACTGCATCGGGGCGACCTCCTGCACCCGTGCAGAACTCATTGATTTAATTAACTTCATCGGTGTCCTGTAGTTCTGCTCTCTGCCTTCCACACAGACCACTCCGTCTGCATCTCCTTTCTTCACTCATCCCTTCCCACCCAGACCACCCCCTCCCCAGGTACCCCCCCCCCCCCCCCCCACCCCCCCCCCCCTGCAACCGCCCTGTTGTGCCCTGACTTGTCCTTGCAGCTCTACTTAAACAAGGACACAACGATCACCGCCTCCAGTCTCTGGTAGCTCACTCGCATCTAAAGATAATGCAAATAATTCTGCCAGAGACCCTGCAATTCCTGCCCTAGCTTCCCACAATTTAGTTTTTAGTTTAGAGATACGCGCGGAAATAGGCCCTTCAGCCCACCGAGTCCGCACAGACCGGCGATCCCCGCTCACTCACACGATCCCTAAACTCTAGGGACAATTACATTGACACTAAGCCAATTAACCTACAAACCTGTCGACTATAGAGTGTGAGAGGAAATCGAAGAAACCCCACACGGTCTTAGGGAGAACGTATAAACTCCGAACACAGAGCACCCGTAGTCAGGATTGAACCCTGGCCTCTGTAAGATAGTAGCTTTGCCGATGCGCCTCCCAGTTTACAAGGATATATGTGAACCGGCCTTTAGGTATTTATCCACCTTAATATGCCATAAAAATAAAGAATGCAAAGTGCTGGAGTAGCTCAGCGGATCAGGCAGCATCACCGGTGAATATGGATCGTTAATTTTCGGGTTAAGACCCTTCTTCAGACAACATCGAAAGGTGAAGTTTTGGGTTGAGATCATTCTTCAGACTCTCCAGTAATGCTGCCTGGCCTGCCGAGTTACTCCAGCACTTTATGTCCTCTTGTGTAATAACCAACCAGCGTCTACAGTTCTTTGTTTCTACAGCACCGCCTCTTTTATAATGAGGATTCATTCCAAGAAATGGCTGTTCATTTCCTGTAATTCTTGCCTTCTATGGCCTTCTGTACTGTTAATACAGATGCAACCTCACCAATCTCCTGTGGATTCACACACATCCTGCACGGATTCTAATATCTCAAAAAATTACCCATTTGCTCTTTACATACTTGTTGACACTCTCAGGATACTCCTTTAACTTATCTGCCAAATCCCTCATCTCCCTTATTTACCCGCCTGATCTCCCTGTTTCAATGTACCAGGGGTTATTATGCTGAGCCCAGCCCGACTGACCCTCACCCACTGACTGGTGAACCTGTGCCCATCTGCCCCTCACCCCTCGCACTGACCCCCCTCATCCCCTGGCCGGAACAAGGTGCCCAGCCCGACATTGCCCCTCAGCCACTGTCGGGACTGGGTTGGCAGCCCATCACTGCCCTCACCCACACACTGCCCCTCACCCACACACTCACCCACACACTGCCCCTCACCCACACACTGCCCCTCAGCCACTGTGGGGGACTGGGTTGGCAGCCCATCACTGCCCCTCACCCACCTGCAGCCTGGGCTCCAGCCAGGAGGGCGGGCAGCAGCAGCAGCGGGCGCAGCATCGTCGCCCCCGACTGTTCAGGTTGAAGTGAGTTTGCGAGTCCGGGGCGCATGCGCATTCAGTCTGCTCCGCTCGCCCGCCCCTTTCGCCCCCGCACCCCGCGCTGATTGGTCGGCGCCGTGTCCGCGGCCAATCACAGTCCTGCCCGCCCGTGAGTCACCGGTCTCCGGGCAGAAGAGCCCCGTGAAGTTAGTAAAATATATCCCAGTCTGTCCAATCAGCAGCAGAGCTGCCGCCGCGTCACCGGTTGCCGGGTAGAGGAGAGCGCGGCAGGTTAGCTCATGAAACCGAAAGTGTGAAGCGGGAGAGAGAGGTGGGGCCCACCGACACAGACCCTGACACACAGACCCTGACACAGACCAGAACACAGACCCGACACCCCACACAGACCCTGACATGGGGGGACACACAGACCCGGACACAGACCCTGACACACAGTCCCCGACACAGACCGTGCACACAGACCGTGACACATACAGACCTGACCACCAAAGACACCCTAACACACAGACCGTGACACAGACCTGACACAGACCCCGGACACCAGACCCTGACACACGACCCTCCAGACCCGACACAGACCGTGACACAGACCCTGAGACAGACCTGAGACACAGACCCAACAGACCCTGGACACACGGACCCTGAACACAGACCCTGACACACAGACCCCGAGACACCAGACCCGACACAGACACTGAACACAGACCCTGACACACACCCCGACACAGACCCTGACACACAGACCCCGACACCACAGACCCCGACACACAGACCCTGACACACAGACCCGGTCAACGGACACCCCGACACAGACCCTGGACACAGACCCTGACACCAGACCCCAGACACACAGCCCTGACCCCGACAAGACCCTGACACACAACCCGACACACAGACCCCCTGACACACAGACCCTGACACACAGACCCCGACGGCAGACCCTTGACCACACAGCCCCGACACACCAGACACAGACGCTGACACACAGCCCTGACAAACCAGACACAGGGACACTGGCAAAATTAGACCATGACCCCATAGGACACTGACACAGACTCTGAGCACCTTACCCTGACACACGCCCTGACCCCAACAGACACTGGCACAGACCGTGGGCGGACCCTGCGGACACAGTCCTGACTGACACGCCCTGGCACAGACCTGACAAAGACCTGGCACTCAGGACCGTGGGAGACTGACCCTGGGACACAGACCCTGTGCACAGACTGACACGGACCCTGACACACAGACCCTGACGCAGGAAGCGCTGACCACAGACCCTGAGACACTGACTCCTGAGACAGGACCCTGAGACACAGCTGACACACAGACCCTGACACACAGACCCTGACACACAGACCCTGACACATTACCTGACACAGACCCTGACAACACCAGACTGAGCGCAGGGACCCTGACACACAGACCCTGACAGACAGACGCAGACCCTGACAACAGACCCTGAGACACCACACAGTCCTGATGACACCACCCTGACAGACCCTGAGACAGACAGACCTGCACAACATACTGACCCTGACACACAGACCCTGACACACAGACCCAAGCAGCGGAAACAAGCTGCTGAAACACATTGACGGGTCGGGTGGCATCTGTGGAGGGAGAGGGATGGTTCATGTTCCGGGTCGCGGCCCTGCCTCGGGGGTTGAGGGGAGAGAGCCAGAACAACGAGGATAGACACAAAAAGCTGGAGTAACTCAGCGGGTCAGGCAGCATCTGAAAGAGGTTGGACTGTGGACTGTGGACGGTGACCGGGGATTCCCGGGAGTGTAACAGCATCGTGCTGACACCAGCACTCTGCACCATGGTTTTATAAACCTCAGAGTCATAGTCATGCAGCGTGAAAACAGGCCCTTTGGCCCAACTGCCCACGCCGCCCAACATGCCCCATCTACACTAATCTCACCTGCTGGAGTTTGGCCCATATCCCTCTAACTCTGTCCTGTACATGTCCCTGTCTAAATGTTTCTCATAAGTCGTGATAGGCCTGCCCCAACTACCTCCTCCAGCAGCTCGTTCCATACACCACTCTGTACAAGACCAGCCCCCTACACTCGGGACCCAGCCTATCCAGCCTCTCCCGATAGCTCAAACCCTCCTGACCACGTAGCATCTTAGACATTGTTGCACCTTTACCAGTTTAATGACGGGGCTGACAACAGGTGGGACTGCACAGAGTTTTAGCAGCAAACGGCCTAACAAGCAGCTGTGAGTGAATGTCGGAGTAGACTTGATGGGCCGAATGGCCTGATTCCGCTCCTATCACTTATGAACATGACTTCCCAACTCCTGTACTCAACACTTTGACTGATGAAGGCAAGCGTGTCACACGCCTCCTTCACCGCCCTGTCACCCTGTGTCGCCACCTTCATGCAACTATGTCCCTTCCCCCCCCAGGTCTCTCAGTCCCACAACATTCCCCACAGCTCCAGCACTTGCGGCGTAGGTCCCGTCCCTCCACCTTGCTACACCTTGTGTTTATTGTAATTAAACTCCACCTGCCATTCCTTGGCCCCAGTGTCCCAGGTGACCAAGGTCCCATTGTAGATCACCTTCACTGTCCATCTGTGGAGAGAGAAACACGGGCAACGTTTCAGGACTGAGGCCCTTCGACAGAAATTACAGGAATGAAGCTGGGTGCCGTGACTCAAATATCTCACAGGTATTCCACCTGTCCCCTCCTTCCCCACGCCTGCTCCAATGTGATCCCCTTCCCCATTACCTCCGGACCCTCCCATCCCCCACTCCTCCCTCACCATCACTTAATCAATCCCTCCTCCCACTCCACAACCCGTTTTGGCTTCCCACCCTCCTAATCTGTTCCTCCCTTCTACTATATGCACTCCCTTTCCTCAGCCCGACACTTACAAAACCCTCACAAACCCTCTCCCCATCTCCTTCACTTCCTAATCTTCCCTCCCCCCTTCCACGATCCCCTCTCCCGTCCTCCCCCCATCCCCTCTACTCTCATTCCTCCTCCCCACCCATGCCCGGCACTAGCCCACCCCTCTCCTTGCCCGTTCCAGCTCTCTCCCCCGCCCACACCGATGCTCGTCCCAACCTCCCCCTCCCTTCACCTCTTTTCACCCTCTGTGCCTCCCCGCTCCCCTGCCCCACCCCTCCCCCACAACCCCACGCCCCATTCTTGCTGCACCTTCTCTTTTCCTAATCTGACACCATTCAGATAATAATCTGCCTTCTTGTTCTTGCCACAAAAGTGGATAACCTCACATTCATCCACATTAAACTGCATTTGCCTTACATCTGCCCACTCACCCAATCTATCCAATTCCACGAGCTGCCAGAGTATGTGAGTTGAGACAGGAACTATAACCGCACTAGAGACACTTGGACAGATACATGGATAGGAAATGTTGAGAGGGGTATGGGCCTAATGTGGGCAAATGTGACTAGCTTAAATGGGACGGCATGAATGAGTTGGGCCGAATGGCCTGTTTCCATGCTATATGACTTTTTAATAAAAGAAAACGGCAGCCGATGAGAACACAGCGGGTCGAGCAGCGTCTGTGGAGATGAAAGGGGTAGAAAAGGGTCTGTGGCGGTTTCAGACTGAGACTCAGCATCAGGGTCTGTGAATGCAGGGTCTCCACCTGAAACTACAACATGCACCGTTTCCACCACGGATCCCCTTTCCAGATTCACGCGACTGCAGTGTCTTGTGGCCTCGCCGACACCGAGCCTTGTCCATCGCCTCCACCCCCCCACCACCAGCCCCGCCCTCCCCCCCCACCCCCCCCCCCCCACCCCACCCAGCTCTGATCTGCGGCAGGGAGCCGGGCGGGGGCTGGGATGTGGACATTGATATCCCCCGCTCTCCGGTGACGCTGCCTCATCACTGAAGCGTTTCCAGCTCTCTCTGTTTCAGTTTCCTGCTGCGGCTTCGCTTGGGACGGAGTGACTCGGATCCGCGCCCAGCCACGGGGAGTTTCCCAGCGCAGGGGCTGGCTGGTGGCATCACGCAGAGAGACACCATCTGACAGGGCCGTGGACAGGCGCAGCAGTCAGAGAGGTTTGTCAGGGTGAGTGAGTGGGAGGGAGAGAGAGAGAAAGAGAGAGAGGGCAGTAGGACAGTGAGAGGTGGGGAGAGACACAGACAACGGGACAAAACCACGATGCTCCCACATTCACAGCGACTGTGAGAGAGAAAGATGGGGAGAGAGAGATAGACACAGTGAGATAAGTGTGATTGACAGAAAAAGGCAGAGAGAGAGAGAGAGAGAAAGAGAGAGAGAGAGAGTGACAGAGGGAGAGACAGAGAGACAGAGAGTGCAGAGAGAGAGGAGAGAGAGAGAGACAGTTGAGATGAGAGAAGAGGAGAGAGAGAGAGATCATAAAGAGAGAGAGAGAGAGAGGAGAGAGGGGTGGGTGGGAGAGGGGTCGGCAGCGAGAGGAGAGAGGGGCCAGCAGAGAGAGAGAGTGAGAAAAAGAAAGAAATGAGAGATGAGAGAGAGAGAGAGATAGAGAGAGATCCAGAGTTGAACGAGAGAGAGAGTGAGAGAGAGAGAGAGAGATTGAGATGGGGCAGAGGGGCATACAAGGGTCCTTTGTGATCAGAGCACCTTTTCCCTGCCCTGCTCTCGAGAGAGTCAGTCTTTATTCGGCGAGGAGAGATGAGCAGTCTCTCTCCCGTTGCCCCTTACCTCACACAGACTGACCAGTTCTAGCCCCACGATGCTCCCACATTCACAGCGATCACACGGGTCACTGGTCACACGACTGTCCACTGACACCCCCTCTGTCCAGTGCACTGGCACGGACACTCCTTCTGAACAGTGCACTGCACAGGTATGGTCTGGTACTTTATTTGCCACCTGTACGAGGTACAGGGAAATTTCATTTTTGGACCACAGTTTAGTACAAGTATCACTATACATAAGCAACTTAGATTACATATTATGATAAGCATTGTAGATACAGTGTTGGTGTACAGCAGTAGTACAGTGAGACAGAATACAAAGTTGCCAGTTTGTTGCCATGTTCAAGTCCCAGTTGTTGTAAGTGCAGGGGTGGATCCTGATTGACGTGTAAGGCCCGTTGTCCTGGCGGCGTTGCAGGGCCGGCAGTACTGGCCAAGCGTAGCCGTGGCGGGGGTGTCCTCCACCCGCTGCTCCACCGCGTATGTTCTACGTGCTCGGCCTCTTGGAGCGGCGCCAGGTCCAGCCGAGCCCCAGGCAGCTGCAGGGCCTCCAGCGGCCCACTCCCCCGTCGAGGCCGTGCACTCCCTCCCGCAGCCGGTCTGCTCACCGGCCCTCCAGCTGGGTTCCCGTGGGTCCTCGATACGTGGCAGGCGAGCCGGGTCTTCCAGGCTGGTCCTCGGTTATCCCACTTTTTAAGAAAGGCGGGAGAGAGAAAACAGGGAATTATAGACCAAGTTAGCCTGACATTGGTGGTGGGGAAGATGCTGGAGTCAATTACAAAAGATGAAATCGAGACACATTTGGATAGCCGTAAAAGGATCGGTCAGCATTAGTTTTACAAAGGCTAAATCATGCTTGACTAATCTTCTGGAGTTTTCAGAAGATATAACTAGGAAAATGCACAAGCGAGAGCTAGTGGATGTAGTGTACCTGGACTTTCAGAAAGCCTTTGATAAGGTCCCACATAGGAGATTAGTGGGCAAAATTAGGGCACATGGTAATGGGGGTAGGGAACTGACAAGGATAGAAAATTGGTTGGCAGACAGGACACAAAGTGAAGGGATTAACGGTTCCCTTTCAGAATGGCAGGCAGTGACTAGTGGGGGGTGGTAGTTTAGCGCAAGATTTTGCAGTGCTGGGACCGCAGATATTTACAATATACAGTAACGATTTCGATGAAGGGATTAAAAGTAACATTAGCAAATTTGGAGATGACACAAAGCTGGCGGGCAGTGTGAACTGTGAGGAGGATGCTATGAGGATGCGGGGTGACTTGGCCAGTTTGGGTGAGAGGGCAGATGCATGGCAGATGCAATTTAATGTGGAAGAAAATGTGAGGTTATACACTTTGGTGTGGCTAAGAACCAGGAAGGCAGATTATTATCAGAATTGTTTTTATTTGTGGGAAAAAAGAAAAAAAGAAAAAAATAAAGGGGGGGAAGTTGAAGGAAGTAGGGGGGAGAAGAGAAGGGAGGAAAGGGGGAAGTAGAAAGTAAGTAGAGAGGAGGGAAGGAAGAAAGGGGGAAAAGTAGGAAAAGAGGGAAAAAAATAAAAGGAAACTGATGTTGGGGAAAAGGGAAGAAGGGAGAAAGAAAGGGGAAAAGAGGGGGAAAGGGAAAGATAGGAAAGGGGAAAAGAAGGGAATGGAAAAGTGAGAGAAGGAGGGGGAGAAGAAGGAGGGAGAAGGAAAGGGGGGAGAAGTACAACGAGATCTGGGTGGTCCTTTTGTTCATCTGTCCATAAAAGTGTAAGCATGCTGGTACAGAGGCAGTGCAGTAGAAAGAAAACTAATGGCATGTTGGCCATTTATACAAGAGGAGTTAAGTATAAGAGCAAAGAGGTCATTGTCTTGCAGTTATTACAGGGCCATGATGAGACCACAGTCTGGAGTATTGCGTGCAGGTTTTGTCTCCAAATTTGAGGTGGAAAGGACATTCTTTCCTATTTGAGGGTCGTGCCACGTAGGTTCACGGCGTGTACTTCCCGGGATGGCGGCAGGGACTGTCATATGTTGAGAGAAATGGAGGCGACTGGGCTTGTATACACTGGAATTTAGAAGGTGAGAGATGAGGGGATCTTGCGTAATGTAAGCCCCCCATAAGTAAGTATGTAAGTAAAATTTATTGGCAAGTATTCACATGTAACATGGACTTTGGCCTTGGTGCTCCACCACAAGTAAAACAAAATGACATACAGTGACAGTGGACGATATGACTCAGAAAACACTAAACAATAATAATAATAATAATAAAACTTTAATGATAAAACATCATTGATAACAAGCATTTTGTGAACCCAACAAAATACCAGATCAAAAGGAGGCTACAGGTGTTTTTGGCTGTTGAGTAGAGCAATACTCACTTGTGGTTAAAAAATGCTGTGCTTTTTTATGTCTGGCTGCGGGCAGCTTTGACAATCTGGAGTCGCCTTCCAGAGGGAAAAGTGATTCAAAGAGTTTGTGGCCAGGGTGAGAGAAAATGGGCCAGAGATTGATCTTGCCCATTCGCTTCATGGCCCTTGCAGTTTACAGTTCAGTCAATGGAGGGGAGGTTGCAGCAAATAACCTTCTCTGCTGATCGGACGATTCGCTGCAGCCTCCGGGTGTCGTGCTTGGTGGCTGAGCCAAAGCAGACACGATGGAAGGTGGTGATGAACAGACTCGGCGATGGCCGTGTAGATTGGACCATCATTGCCTGGGGCAGATTTGTGTTTCCTCAGCTGCTGCATAGGAAGTACATTCCTCTGTTGTGCCTTTTTGACTGTGGGAGTCGAAGTCGATGGTAGCCCCCCCCCAATTAGGTTTAGATATTGTATATTGAAAACATATATTGAAACATATAAGATTATTTTAGGGATTGGGACATGGTGGAGGGAAGGTAACATGTTCCGATGTTGGGGGAGTCCTCAAACCGAAGGGCCCAACAGTTTAAGAATAAGGATGGGCCATTTTGAATGGAGATGAGGAACAACGTTTTCACCCAGAGAGTTGTGAATCTGTGGAATTCTCTGCCTCTGAAGGCAGTGAAGCCCAATCCTCTGGATGCTTTCAAGAGAGAATTAGATACTCTTAAAGATAGTGGAGTCAGGGGAGAAGACTGGAACGGGGTACTGATTGTGGATGATCAGCCATGATCACAGTGAATGGCAGTGCTTGGTGGAAGGGCCGAATGGCCTAGTCCTGCGCCTATTGTCTAAGATGCTGGTTTAAACCGAAGATAGACACAAAATGCTGGAGTAACTCTACGGACAGGCAGCATCTCACGGGAATGGACACATTATTTCTCTCCAGAGATGCTGCCTGTCCCACTGAGTTACTCCAGAATATGGTGTCCATGTTCTGCATTCAGTCCACTGCGGACTGAATAGAAGGGGTGCGCGCTGCCTTTAGGCGGCAGCAGCAGCAGCAGCAGCGGGGGCGGGGTTATCCAAGACACCACAAAAATCAAGCCTGTTACAGCCTCGCTCACTACAGCAGGCACTGCTGACTCACAGCCGCGCTATATCTGCTCCCATTGGCCAGCGCCACGACTGGCAAGCCGCGCTCCTGCTGTTGTTTCGCAGCGAAGGTGTGAACCGCGTGGAAATCCCTGGTAGCGTTGGGGGGGAGGGGTGAGAGGGGAAGGGAGAGGGGGAGAGGGGGGGAGAGGGAGAGGGGGAGGGGAGAGGGAGGGGAGGGCGGGAGGGAGAGGGGTGAGGGAGGAGAGGGGAAGAGAGAGGGGTGAGAGGAGGGAGAGGGGAGCGTGGAGGGGGGGAGAGGGAGAGAGTGGGATGGGTATGAGGGGGAGAGAGAGTGCGAGGATGAGAGGGAGAGGGGGCGGGTCGAGAGGGGGGTGAAAAGATGTGGAGAAGGGAGTGGGGCGTGAGGGGAGAGGGCGGGGAGAGGGAAAGAGGGTTGAGGGGTGGAGAGAAGGGGGTTTGGAGAGAGAGGGGTGAGGCTGGGAGGGGAGTGGTAGGGGAGGAGAGGGGTGGGGAGGGGGAAGGGGAGGGGAGGGAGAGGAGAGAGGGGTAGGGGAATGAAAAGATGGGAGAAGCAGACGGGAGGGGAGGAGGATGAGGGAGGAGGGAAAGAGGGGAAAGGTTGATTGTGGTGGGAGGGGTTGGACAAGGAGGATGGGAGTGGGGAAGGGTAGTGGGGAAGAGGGAGAGCGGGCAGGGAGGGGAGGGGGAAGATGGAGGAGGGGTGGCGGGAGATAGACAGTGAGAGTAGACAGGGAGAGGGTTGAGAGAGCGGCAACGAGAGAGTGGGGCAGAGAGAGGGAGAGACTGGCAGGAGAGAGAGAGAGAGAGAGAGAATAAGATAAGAGAGATGAGAGAGAGAGAGAGAGGAGAGAGAGGGGAGAGAGGTGAGTTGTGAAGGAGAGGGAGAGAAGAGGAGCGGAGGGGCACAACATAGTGGTGGGGGGAGCTCAGGGTGAAGAACAGAAGCTGAATCAAAAATAAAGATGAAGTTTTTTTCTCTATGTGTGTACCGAGATATTGTGAGACCAAGAGAGAGAGACAGACAGACAGATGGAGATGGGGCAGAGGGGCAACAGGTCCTTTGTGATCAGAGCACCCTCTCCCTGCCCTGCTCTCGAAAGAATCAGCCTTTATTTGGCGAGGACAGATGAGCAGTCTCTCTCCCGTGCCCTTTCCTCACATAGTGGGACAGAGGGCAGTGGGACAGTGAGAGGTGGACAGAGACACAGACAACGGGACAAAACCACGATGCTCCCACATTCACAGCGACTGTGAGAATGAGAGGGGCAGACATAGAGAAAGATGGGGAGAGAGAGATAGACACAGTGTGATAAGTGTGATTGACAGAAAAAGACAGAGAGGGAGAGAGAAAGGGAGAGAGAGAGAGCGACAGAGAGAGCGACAGAGAGAGAGAGACAGAGAGAGAGAGAGAGAGAGAGAGAGGGGGAGGTTGGGAGAGGTCGTGGCAGCGATGAAGGAGAGGGCAGGAGAGAAGAGAGTGAGAAAAGAGAAGAAGATTGAGAGTGAGAGAAAATAAAGAGAGTGTGAGGAGAGAGAGAGGAGAGTGTGTGGTTTGGTAGGGGGAGTGGGAGAGGGGGCGGAGGGCACAAACATAGTGTTGGGGGATCTCTAGGGGTGTGAGAAACAGGCTGAAGCAAAATAAAAGACAACGTTTATTCACATGTGTACGGAGGTACTGTGAGACCAAGAGTGAGAGAGAGAGAGAGAGAGAGAGAGAGAGAGAGAGACGAATGGAGATGGGGCGGAGGGGCATACAGGTCCTCTGTGATCACAGCACCCTCGCCCTGCCCTGCTCTCGAGAGAATCAGTCTTTATTCGGCGAGGAGAGATGAGCAGTCTCTCTCCCGTGCCCTTACCCCACACAGACTGACCAGTTCAGCCCCACGATGCTCCACCACATTCTCACAGAAATTTAATCGATGACCACGGGTCACTGGTCACACGACTCTGTTCACTGACATCCCACCCTCTGTCCAGTGCACTCTTGGCAAGGACACTCCTTCTGAACAGTGCACTGGCACAGGTATGGTCTGGTACTTTATTTTGGCCACCTGTACCGAGGATTTGTGCAGGGAAATTCATTTTTGCTTACAGTTTAGTACAAGTAATCACTATACATAAGCACTTAGATACATATTAGATATAAGCATTGTAGATACAGTGTTGTGTACAGCAGTAGTACAGTGAGACAGAATACAAAGTTGCCAGTTTGTTGCCATGTTCAACTCCCAGTTGTGTAAGTGTGGGATTTCTTGATCTGACCGTGAAGGCCCGTTGCCTGGCGGCGTTGCAGGGTCGGCCTGGCTCAAGTGTAGCCGTGTGTCCTCCATCCGCTGCTCCACCGCGTCTGGTCCAAATCGTGCTCGGCTCTTGGAGGCGGGCGCCAGGTCAGCCGAGCCCAGGCAGCTGCAGGGCCTCCAGCGGCCCACTCCCCCGTCGAGGCCGTGCACTCCCTCCCGCAGCCGGTCTGCTCACCGGCCCTCCAGCTGGGTTCCCGTGGGTCATTGATACGTGGCGGGCGAGCCGGGTCTTCCGGGCTGGTGCTCGGTTATCCTATATTTTTAAGAAAGGAGGGAGAGAGCAAACAGTGAATTATAGACCACTTAGCCTGACATTGGTGGTGGGGAAGATGCTGGAGTCAATTATATAAGATGAAATCGCGGCTCATTTGGATATCAATATCAGGATCGGTCCGAGTCAGCGTGGATTTACGAAGGAGAAATCATGTTTGACCTATGTTCTGGAATTTTCTGAAGATGTAACAAGGAACATGGACAAGCGGGAGCTAGTGGAACTTTCCTGGACGTCCCTCAAAAATCCTTTGATAAGGTCCCCACATAGGAGATTTGTGGGCAAAAATTAGAGCACATGTTATTCAGGTTCAGGGTACTGACAATGGATAGAAATTCGGTTGGCAGGACAGGCAACAAAGTGTAGGATTAATACAGGTCATTTTCAGAATGGAATGCTAGTGACTAGTGGGGATCCACAAGACTCAGTGCTGGGACCGCAGATATTTACAATATATATATTAATTACTTACATGAAGGGATTAAAAGTAACAATAGCAAATTTGCATATGACACAAAGCTGGGTGTGGGTGACAGTGTGAGAACTGTGAGGGAAGGATGCTGTGAGGATGCAGGGTGACTTGGACAGGTTGGTTGGTGGTGGGCAGATGCATGGCAGATGCAGTTTAATATGGATAAATATGAGCTTATCCACTTTGGTGGCAAGAACTGGAAGGCAGATTATTATCTGAATGGCGTCAAGTTAGGAAAAGGGGATCTTGGGCGTTATTGTTCATCACTCTATGAAAGTAAACATGCAGTACAGCAGGCAGTGAAGAAAGCTAATCAAATGTTGGCCTTCATAACAAGAGGATTTGAATATAGGAGCAAAGAGGCCCTTCTGCAGTTGTACAGGCTCCTAGTGAGACCACACCTGGAGTAGTGTGTGCAGTTTCTGTCTCCAAATTTGAGGAAGGACATTTTTGCTATTGAGGGAGTGCAGCGTCGGTTCACGACGTTTATTCCCATGATGGCGGGACTGTCATTTGTTGAAAGAATGGAGCGACTGGGCTTGTATACACTGGAGTTTAGAAGGATGAGGGGTATCTTATTTGAAAACATTTAAGATTATTTAGGGATTGGACACACTGGAGGCTGGAAACATGTTCCCGATATTGGGGGAGTCCAGAACCAGGGGCCACAGTATAAGAATAAGGTGTAGGCCATTTAAACATAGAAACATAGAAAATAGGTTCAGGCTTAGGCCTTTTGGCCCTTTGAGCCTGCACCGTAATTCAATATGATCATGGCTGATCATCCAACTCAGTGTCCCGTACCTGCCTTCTCTCCATACCCCCTGATCCCTTTAGCCACAAGGGCCACATCTAACTCCCTCTTAAATATAGACAATGAACTGGCCTCAACTACCCCTCTGTGGCAGGAGAATTCCACAGATTCATCACTCACTGTGTGAAAAATGTTTTTCTCATCTCGGTCCTAAAACACTTCCCCCTTATCCTTAAACTGTGACCTCTTGTTCTGGACTTCCCCAACATCGGAAAACAATCTTCCTGCATTTTCTTTAAGCCTGTCCAACCCCTTAAGATTTTTTAAAGTTTCTGTAAGATCCCCAATCTTCAAAATTCTAGCGAGTACAAGCCGAGTCTATCTATTATTTCTTCATATGAAAGTCCTGCCATCCCAAGAATCAGTCTGGTGAACGTTCTCTGTACTCCCTCTATGGCAAGGATGTCTTTGCTCAGATTCGGAGACCAAGACTGTACGCAATACTCCAGGTGTGGTCTCACCAATGGCCTGTGACAACTCAGGCTGATCCTCCTGCTCCTATACTCAATCTCTCTCGCTATGAAACGCACCATTCACTTTTTTCATTGCCTGCTGCTGCCACCTCTGTATGCCTGCTTTCAATGACTGGTTGCTCCACCATGACACCCAGGTTCATCGTTGCATCTCCCCTTTTCCTAAATGGCCACCATTCAAATAATGGTCTACTTTCCTGTTCTTGCCACCTCTCATTTATCACATTATACTGCATCTGCCATGCATTTGCCCACTCACCAAATTATCCAAGTCACCTCGCAGACCTCCTAGCATCCTCCTCACAGCTAACACTGCCCCCAGCTTCGGTGTCAATCCGCACTCAACTTGGAGATGTTGCATTCAATTCCCTCGTCCAAATCCTCAATATATATTGTAAATAGCTGGGGGGTCCAGCACTGAGCCTTGCGTAGTTTACGGAGATGAGAGGTGGAGAAGGTTTTTCACCCAGAGAGTTGTGATGAATTTGTGGATTATTATTGTGCCTCAGAAGGCAGTAAAGACCAACGTTCTGGATGTTTCCAACAGAGAGGAAAAAGGCAGGAAAGGGGTGGGTACTGATTGCGGTATGATCAGCCTATGATCACAGAGAATGGCGGGCGCTTGCTCGAAGGGCCGAATGGGCCTACCCTGCAACTATTGTATATTGTCTAAGGTGCTGGTTTAAACCGAAGATAGACACAAAATGCTGGAGTAGCTCAACGGACAGGCAGCATCTCACGGGAATGGACCCATTCATTCTCTCCAGAGATGCTGCCTGTCCCACTGAGTTACTCCAGATTGTGGTGTCCATGTTCTGCATTCAGTCCACTGCGGACTGAATAGAAGGGGTGCGCGCTGCCTTTAGGCGGCAGCAGCAGCAGCAGCAGCAGCGGGGGCGGGGTTATCCAGACACACAAACTCAACCTGTACAGCCTCGCTCTACCCAGCAACTGCTGACTCACAGCCGCGCTCTGCTCCCATTGGCCAGCGCCACGACTGGCAGCCGCGCCCTGCTGTTGTTTCGCAGGAAGGTGTGGAAGCGGTTGAATATCCCTGGTAGCGTGGGGCTCGAGGGGCAGAGGGGAGAGGGGTGGAGTGAGGGCGAGGGAGAAGGGTGAGGGGAGAGGGGGAGGGTCCGGAGGGGGAGAGGCGGGAGGGGAGAGGGGGAGGGGCGAGAGGGGAGGGAGAGGGGCGAGGGGAGGTTAGGGGGAGAGGGGGTGGAGGGGAGGGGGGGGGAGGGAAGAGGGGGGTAGAAGAATGGGAGCGGAGGGGGAGGGGGAGAGGGGAGGGGGGGGGGGGAGGGGAGAGGTAGAAGGGGGGGGAGGTGAGAGGGGGGGGGGGGTGGAGAGAGGGAGGGTACTTGTGATGGGAAAGGGGCAGTGGAGAGGGGGGGGAGGTGAGAGGTGGAGTGGAGAGGGGGGGTGGGAATGGGGGAGGGTGCCGGGAGAGAGAGGGGAGTGATACGAGGGGGAGATAAGAGGGGGAGGGGAGAGGGGGAGGGAAGAGGGGGAGGAGAGGGGAGGGGAAGAGGGGGGAGGGAGAGAGGGGGGAGGTGAGAGGGAGAAGGGTGGGGGGAGGGGCGGGAGGGGGGAGGGAAGAGGGGGGTAGAAGAATGGGAGGGGAGAGGGGGATAGAAGAATGGGGGAGGGGAGAGGGGGAGGCGGTGGGGAGATGGGGTTGGGAGAGGGGGGTGGGAGGGAGAGGGGGACGGGGTGGGGGCGCGAGTGGTCGAGTGGAGGGGGGTGAGGGGTGGAGGGCGAGGGGTTAATAGCACGACGGGGGGTGGGGGGGGGGGGGGGGGGGGGGGGAGGGGGGGGGGGGTGGGGGGGGGGGAGTGGGGGGGGAGGGGGGGGGGGGGGGGGGGGAGGGGGAGGGAGAGGGGGGGGGAGGGGGGAGGGGGGGTAAGGGGGGGAGGGGGGGGGTAGGGGGGGGTGGGGGGGGGGAGGGGGAGGGGGGTGAGAGTGAGGGGGAGGGGGGGGAGGGGGAGGGGGGCGGGGGGGGGGGGGCGGAGGGGGGAGAGAGGTGGAGGGGGGGGGGAGGAGGGCGAGGGGTGGGGTGGGGGGTGGGCGGGGGGTGGGGGAGGGGGGGGGGTGGGGGGGGGGGGGGGGGGTGGGGGGGGAGGGAGGGGGGCGGGGAGGGGGGGAGACGGGGAGGGGGGGGGGGGGGGGGGGGGGGGAGGAGGAGGGGGGGGATAGGGGGGAGGGGAGGGGGGGAGGGGGGGGGGGGGGGGGAGTGGGGGGGGGGGGGGGCCAGGGGGAGGGGAGTGGGGGAGGCGGGAGGGGGGAGGGGGGAGGGGGAGGAGAGGGGGAGAGGGGGAGGCGAGAGACGGGGAGTAGGGTGAGGGGATAGGGGGTGGGAGGGGGTTGTGGAGGGGGTTGGAGAGGGGGGTGGGAGGGGGAGGGGTGGAGGGCGAGTGGAGGGGGGTGAAGAGGGGAGGGAGGGGAAGAGGGGGAGGGGGAGAAGGGATCGAGGCCTCTATAAGGAGAAGGGGGAAGGGGAGGAGGGGATGAGAGGGAAGATAAGGAAATAAAGGACGAAATAGGAAAAGGGGAGAGGAGGGGAAAAGAGAGGGAGGGGAGAGAAGGAGAAGGGAGGAATAATAGAAAGGAGGGGAGGGGGAGGGGAGGGGATGGGGGAGGTAGAGGGGTAAGAGGGGGATGTGGGAAGTGGAGCGTAGAAAGAAGGGGAGAAGAGGGGGAGAGGGAGTTTGGGGAGGGGAAGGGAGGGGAGAGGGGGTAGTCCGCTTCCCCCAGGTGGGGTGTTTGCCGTAAGAAGGAAGAGGGAGCAGGAAGAATGGGGTTGGGACTAAGAGAGGAGGGGGAGAAAGCCCCCCCAGGGGAAAGAGGGGGAGGGGGGGGAAAGAGAGGGTAAAAGGGGAGTCCCCCGCAGGGGGGAGCAGAGGGGAGGGGCAGGGTGGAGCGAGAGATGTGGAGGTAGGGGGGAGGGAGAGGGGGCGGGTGGGGAAGTGGGGGGGTAGGGGGAAGAGAGGGGAGATGGGGAGGGGGGGGGGGAGCAGTGGGAGGGGAGAGGGGGAAGGGGAGAGGAAAGAGGGGGAGAAGGCAGACGGGGAGGGAGAGGGGGAAGGGGGAGTGGGAGGGAGGGGTGGAGGGGGGAGGGCGATCAGGGATGTAGAAGGGGAGAGGGTAATTAGGTGGGAAGGGAGAGGGGGAAGAGAAGATTAAAGGGGAGAGGAGGGGGGTATTGTTGGGGCTGTGTGGGGAGGAGATAGCTAGGGGAGGTGGGCGGAGAGGGGTAGGGGGAGGGCGAAGCTGGGGGAGGAGAGAGGGGGAGGGAGAAGGGGGAGGGGGGAGACGGGGGATGGGCGGGGAGAGGGGAGAGGGGAGGGGAGCGGGAAGAATAGAATGAGCGGGAAGGGCGATGGGTTGAGGGGAGGAAGAGGAGGGGAGGAGGGGAGGGGGGGGTGCGAGAGGGGGAGGGGGGGGGAGAGGGGGGAGGGTGAGGAGGGCCCAGGGGAGAGCGGGAGTGAAGTGGGGGGGAGGGGAGAGGGGGAGGGGAGAGAGAGAGGTGGAGGGGAAAGAGGGGGGGGGAATAGGGTGGGGGAGAGGGGGAGGGGAGAGAGGGAGGGAGCGAGCGGGGGGGTGATGAGAGGGGGTGAAAGAGGGGATCGGTCTGGGAGAGACGGAGGGAGAGAGAGAGGGGGGATGGGGAGGGGGAGGGGTGAGAGGGGGAGAGGGGGGAGGCGTAGGGGGGAGGGGAGAGTAGAGAGAGAGGGGAGATGGGAGTGGGAAAGAGGGGGATAGAAGAGCGGGAAGGGATTGAGGAGGGTGAGGGGAGAAAGAAGAGGTGTGTGAGAGGGGGTAGGGGGGAGGGGGGTGGGAGAGGGGGAGGGGGGTGGGAGAGGGGGAGGGTGATGGAGGGAGGCGAGGGGAGAGGGGGAGTGAAGTGGGGGGGGAGGGGAGGAGAGAAATGAGGGGGGGATGGGGAGGGGAGGGGGAGGGGAGAGGGGGAGGGGAGAGGGGTGGAGCGGAAAGAGTGGAGAAGCACAGCAGACCTACCAGGGGCGGGAGAGGGGAAGGGTAGGAGGGTGGGGGGGAGGGTTGGAGAGGGTGAGGGCGGGAAGGGAAGTAGGAGGGGAAGGAGAGGGTAATGGACGTGGGGAAGGGAGAGGCGGGGGGTGAGGTAAAGGGGAGAGGAGGAGGGGGTAGGGTAGTGGTGAGGAATAGGGGAAGTGGGCGGAGAGAGGGGTAGGGAGAGGGGAGAGGAGAGAGGGAAGGGGCAGAGGGGGAAGGGATGAGGGTGATGGAGGGGAGGGAAGTGGAGAGGGGGAGGCGGAGGAGGGGAAAGGAGAGGGGGGGAGAGGAGAGGCGGAGTCCGGAGGGGGGGAGGGGAAAGAGGGAGGGGCAGTGGAGCGGATAGAGGGGGGAGCCTCCCGGAGAGAAGAGGGGGAGATGTGGGGAGAGGAGAATTGGCGAGGGGGAGAGGGAGAGCGAAGGCATGGGTCAGGGAATAGGGTAAATCGGGGGGGATGGGGAGGGGAGAGAGGGGTGAATAGAAGGGGTGCGCGCTGCCTTTAGGCGGCAGCAGCAGCAGCAGCAGCGGGGGCGGGGTTATCCAGACACACAAACTCAACCTGTACAGCCTCGCTCTACCCAGCAACTGCTGACTCACAGCCGCGCTCTGCTCCCATTGGCCAGCGCCACGACTGGCAGCCCCGCCCCGCTGCAGCTTCGCAGCGAAGGTGTAAACCGGTGGAATATCCCCTAGTAGCGTGGGGTGGGGGGGGGGTGGGGGGTTGGGGGGGGGGGGAGAGGGTGGGGGAGGGGTAGATAGGGTAGAGGGGGAGAGGGGAGTTAGGGGGACGGGGTTATGGGGTGAGGGAGGGGGAGGGGAGATATGGGGAGGGGGAGTGGGGATTAGGGGAGGGGAGAGGGTGATCGGGGAAGGAGGGAGGGGGGGGGAGAGGAGGGGAGAGGGGGAGAGGGGGAGGGGACAAGGGGGGGGAGAGAGGGGGGAGAGGGGAGAGGGGAGGGGAGGGGAGGGGGGAGGGTTAGAGGGGGGAGGAGAGTGGGAGGGGAGAGGGTAGTGGAGAGTGGAGAGGGGGCGGGAGGGGGGGGGAAGGGTGAGAGGGAGGGTAAGGGCGAGAGGGGGAAGGACGAGAGAGGAAGGGGGAGGTGGGGAGGGAGGGGCGAGGGGTAGGGGAGGATGACAGGAGAGAGGGGGAGATAACGAGAGGGGGTGAGAGCGGGGGGGAAAGGAGAGAGAGCGCGGGGAGAGGCGCGCGGGAGGGAGAGCGGAGTGGGGAGTGCGAGAGGATTGGGGGGCGGGGGAGGGGGGTGGGAGGTGAGTGAAGGGGAAGTGAGATGGGCAGGGTGAGGGAGGGGAAGGGGAGGGCGACGTGAGGGGATTGTGGGAGGGGTGGGGCGAGGGGGGGGTGAGGGGAAGTGAGGCGGGGGGGGAGGGTGAGAGAGAGAGAGTATGGGAGGGGTGCGGTGGTGGGGTTATTAATGTGATGGGAGAGTGAGGGGGCGGATGTTAAGTGAGGGGGGGGAAGCAGGGAAACAGGGGAGGTGGAGGGGGAGGGAGAAGAGGGGAGATAAGATGGGGGAGGTGAGAGAGAGGGAAGGGGCAAGGGGTGAGGGAAGGGAGAGGGAGAGAGGGCATCGGTGTGGAATGGGAGAGAAGGGGGAGGGGTGGGGGAGGAGCACTGGTAGGAAGAGGGTGAGGGCGGGTTAGAGAAGGGGGGGGAAGATGAGTGGGTAGCGGGAAGCGGCTGAGAGGGTGAAGGGAGAAGGGAGCGAAGAGGGAGAGGACGAGGAGTGCGGGGGTCAGTGGTATATGGGTGAGATGGGGGAGGTAGAAGGGAGGTGGAGGTGACGGCGAGGAGAGCGGGAGGGAGCAGGCGGGAGAGGGGAGAACGTGGAGTGGAGAGGGCCTAGAGGAGGAGGAGATGGAGTGGAATGGGAGGAGGTGGAGACGAGGGGGATGGAGTGGGGGGATAGAGGCAGGGGAGAAGGGGGAGTGGAGGGGTAGAGCAGAGAAGTAGGGAGAGAGGGGGAGGGGGGTGGGTGAGATGAGAGGGAGAGAGTTGAGGGGAGGAGGAGAGGTCATGGAGCTGGATGGGGAGGGAAGAGAACGGAGAGAAGGGGGCGCGAGGGTGTAAGGGAGAGGGCGAGGAATGGGGAAGGAGATGGAGAGGGGGAGAGATGCTTGGGTTCGGGGGGGAGTGGGAGGGGGTAGGGAGAAAAGGGGGTAGGGTATTTGACGAAAGGCTGAAGTGAGGGAGACTGGGGAGAGGGGGAGGGGTGAGAGGGGCAGGGGCGGAGAGGGGCAGGTGCGAGAAGGGGAGGAGGTGAGGGAGAGAGTGGGAATGGGAGGGGGAGAGGTAGTGGAGGAGGACGGGAGAAGAGCGGGAGGGGATGTAGAGGGGAGGTGGAGGAGAGGGGGAAGTAGGGCGGGAGGAAGGGGCGGAGGGCAGGGCGGCGTTGCGAAGAGGGGAGGGGAGGGCTGAGAGGGAGAGGGGAAGGGGAGGATGAGGGGGAGGGATTGGGGGAGAGGCTGGGGAGTGGTGGGTAGATGGGAGGCGGGAGGGGGATGGTTAGAAGAGGGAAGGGAGGGTAGAAAGGGGAAGTGTGGGAAGGGGAGAGGGGGCGGGGAGAGAGGGGGGAGGGGGAAGAATGTGGAGAGAGGTGGGGAGGAGGGGGGGTAGGAAGAGTGGGGAGGACAGATGGGGAGGAAAGGGGGAAAGGGAAGGTAGAGCGGGGGGGAGAGAGATGAAAGGGAGAGGGGAGAGGGAGAGTAGGAGGGAGAACGGGGGGGGGGGAGGAGAGGGAAAGTAGGAGGGTAGGTAGAAGGGGAGGGGAGAGGGGGAGGGAGGTAGAGCGGGAGGAGAGAAGGGGGGATGGGGGCGCGAGGAAAAGGGGGTGGGGGGAGTGGTGAGAGGGGGGTGTAGGGGAGGGAGGGGAGGTGGGAGAATGAGAAGGGGAGGGAGGGCAGGTGTGGAAAGGGGGATGGAGAGGGGAAGGGAGAGAGAGAGATGTGGGGTAGAGAGGGGGAAGGGGTTATGTGGGAGGTTAGAGGGGGAGGGTCGACAGGGGTGGAGGGTTAGGGTTACGGAGGGAGTGAGAGGAGGGAGAGCAGGAGCGCGTGTGAGAGGGGGACGGGAGAGGGAGATGGGGTGAGAAGGGGAGAGTGGAATGGGGTGAGGAGACTGGCGGGGTTGAGCGATGGCTGGGCATGTGGCTGAGCGAAGGCTGGGTTGATGGCCAGAAGGGTGGGGCAGATGAGCGAAAGGAGGTAACGGAAAAAAATAACTAAAAAAGTAACACGGGGTAGCGGATGTTTTAAGTTTGGTGTGGGGGTTTGGGTTTTTGTGTTTTTGTTGGGTGTGTTGTGGGGTTTGTTTGGGGTTTTGTTTGGTTCGTGGGTGGATGTTTAAGGGGGTGGGTGGGGGGTGTAACAGGTTTTGTGGGTGTGGGTGAGGGGTGGTTGTGTGTTGTGGGGTTGTTGTAGGAAAAGGGTTGTTGTTTGTTTGGTGGTGGGGGGTGTTTTGTTGTTGGTGTGTGGGTTGGATTGTGTGTGGGTGGGTTGCGTGTTTGGGGGGGTGATTGGGGTTTGGGGGGGGGATGGGGGTGTGTGGGTGGGTCTTGGGGGGGTGGGGGTTGTGGGGTTTGTGGGTTGTGGGTTTGGCACGGGTGGGGGGGGGGGGGTAAGTGGGGGAGGGGGGATTGTGGAGGGAAGGGGACGAAGGGTGAGGGGACACGAGGGTGGCTGAGGGGCGTGGGTCGGGGGTGGTGAAGGCGGAAGGGGATCAGGAGACGGGGAAGGGGATTGGACAATGGGGAGAGGGGGGGGTTTCTGTACTAGCTGCTCTTTTTCTGTATCTGTGCATCCGTATGACGATCATAAACCGATGGACGATAATAAACCAAACTAATGTGGCCGGGGGGCGGGGGGGGGGGGGGGGGGGGGGGGTGAGACGTGGGTTGGGAGAGTGGAGGGGGGAAGAATACAGGGAGAAGTAGGTAGGGGGCAGTGAAAATCAGAATATACACTAATTTCATATTTATGAAAAGAAAAGAACAAAGAACTATTAGAACAAGATAATTCAAAAGCTTAAATTACACAAATAAACAAGCCCATTGCAGTGAGTAGATGGCCGTGTCGAGTTTCATTACTGAGATAATGTCTGGGTAGTGTAGTAGTTGTGTTGGTTCAAGAACCCACCCCCTTCTATCCTCTTATCCCGGCCTTTTGAAATACCATTGGCCTTGGTTGAGTTTGGAGATACAGTGCGCAAACGGCCCACCATCGTTCTCACCGACCAGTGATCCCCGCACTTGAACACGATCCTACACACACTGGGGCTACAATTAACATTAGAGAAACAAACCTGTACGTTTTTTAGAGTATGGGAGGTTCCGGAGACAAAATCCACTTATTTCACGGGGCAGAACGTACAAAGCTCCACACAGACAGCACCCGTAGTCAGGGATTGAGTGGTGCCGGGACCCGCCGGCCGCGACTCTGTGAGGCAGCAACTCTACCGCTGCGCCACCGTGACGCCGATGGAGAAAGGTTCTCTGGGGAAAGTTTCCGATGACCTTGGGGCCTTTTGGAAATTTATAAACCAGGGGGTGTCCCAAGTTGCAGCAGTTTGAAGTTTATTGTTTTGGGGGGGCCCCCGCGGCATCCGCAAGTACGGAGAGGCACAGCTACAATGGCATTGCTTGCTGCAGCGTCACACGCACATTGACTCACACACAAGCACAAAAACCCAATGATACTAAAATTACACTGAACATTACACAAGAAGGAAGGCTGGGCAGAAGTACAATTAGAGAAGAAAATCACAATTCCACATTAGTGCAGAGGTGGGTGTTGGTGATGCGCGGTGGAGTGGTAGCGTTAGGGTCCTCGTGTCTAACACACAGCGGCTCACTTGCACAAAAGATCTCAGTGGAACTGGTCATACATGGACCTGCTCGCCCTCACGGTCACGGCGTTACTGTAACCTCTCCCCCTCGGCCGTGCCGATCCCCACGATGTACTCGTCTACTTGCCCGGACTTACGTGTCTCACTGCCCCACATCATTCACGATGTACCTCCTCCAACATTAATCATCCCCTCCATCTCCATCTCCCTCGCCCCCCATAAACACACTCCCACCCCTCACTTCCATCCACAAACACCCCCACCCCTCAAACCCCTCCATAACACACTCCACCGTCAACCCCCTCCATAACACATCCCACCCTCATCACCCCCTCCATAACACACCTCCACCATTCTACTGCGCCATACCTCTCCCCTCTCTCCTCCAATCCATACTCCCCTCCGCCTCCTCTCTCTCACCATCTCCTCCTCTCCCCCCCTCTCCTCTCCCCATTCTCCTTTCATCAACCTCCCTCCGCTTTCCAGCCTCCCCACCATCTGCCCCATTACCCGTTCCTCCTCCCTCCTCCCCCCCCCTCCTCCCTCATTTCCTCTCCTTCCCAGCCCCTTTGCACCACTCCTCTTCCTCATCCACTCCTTCCCTCCTCTCCCCACACGCCCGACTCTCTCCCCTCCTTTCCCCTCCCTAGCTCGCTTTACCCTCCCTCGTCCCTCTTCCCCCGGGGAGGCTAGGAGGAGGGGCAGAGCAGAGTGGGGGGAGGAAGCGGAGGCGGGGGGGGGATCCATGGGGAGGCGTGAATGGGACGTTGCTGGGGAGTTAACGGCCGGTGTGGGGTTGGGAGGGAGGGCGAAGTTGGATAAGGGGGTGAGTGGGGGTTTGGGTGGGGAGAGGGAGTGAGGCGGGAAGAGGGTGTTGAGAGGGGAAGTTAGTGAGAGGGAGTGGGGAAGGCGGCTGCGGGTATGTTGAAAGAGAGGATTAGGGGAGGAGGTTAGCAGGTGCGGTGGGGTAATTGGGGTGTCCTGACTCGGCATCTGGGGGACCCAGGGGCCGGGCAGCCCACCCCATCCCCACACATCCATGCTCCTTACTCCACCCCCTCCTCTGCCTCCCCCTCTCATTCGTTCCCTCCCCACTCTGCTCCCAGCATACGTCCCCTTCCTCCGTCGCATTCTCCGCTCCCCAGCCTTCCTCATAAGCTCTTACCCCTTCCCGCACCCTCTTCCTCACCCATCCCCCACTGCCCCATTCTCGCCCCCTCCTCCTCACCCTCCTCTGGATGTGAAACCTCAACGACTGATGTCTGAAGAAGGGTCATTGACCCAAAGCGTCATCTGTCCATTCCCTCCCCCAGCCCCTTGCAGCCTGACTCGCTGCGTTCACTCCAGCACTTTGTGTTTTGCTCCAGATTGCAACACCTGCAGTTCCTGTGTCTCTCCTGTTGTTCAACACAGAGGGGCATCTGGTGAAGGGGTTGGGACGCTCCCTGCTCCGTTGGCTCCTCCAGCTCTTTATTTGTTATTGTATTTGGAGCTGTATCAAAGGACACGATTCACATATTCGCGTGGCCCATATCCCTGTAAACCATGCCCTGTGCATAAATGGTTGGGGGAATGGCAGGCCGGGGGGAGTGGAGGTTGGCCAGAGGGTTGGTGATGCTGTGTGGGTGGAGTGTGGGCACTGCCGGGTTGACGGGCTGCCTGTGATGCAGAGAGGGTGGTTTGCCAGTGTTCCTATTGCCACTGGCCATGTTGTATGGGTGTGGGTCAGTTGCGGGTGCTGAGCGGGGCGCTGCGGCTGTGGGGGGTGGGGCTGCTGTTGCAGGTCTGGCTGTGGGGGGAGGGGGGTGGGTGGTGCATCTGCCTGCGGCCGCTGATTCCGTCTGGGGGGCAGCCGTCTAGCCGAGCCGTGGCCGGCACTGGCCACCTGCTGCCTGCTGCTACCCACCGCCAGCGGGCTCCACCTCACACCGAGCTCCTGCCGCCCTCCATCACCCACCTACTTGGTCATAGCCGCTGGCGGCTGGTCGCGGGCCCACCGCTTCCTGTCCCAGACGGGGGCTCTGAGTTCACCGGGGCAGATGGCCCATCACGCGCCTCCGTCTCCCGACTGCTGTCCTGTCTGCGACCAAATCTCAGAAGCTTCCTCCTTGTAGCTGTCTTCGTGGTCCAGTCCTCGGCTGGTGAGCATGGAAGGGGGCGTCGGCATCTGACGCGGAGGGGGGCGTCAGACTAGATGTGTGTCTGCGGGTGGGGGAAGTGCCGTCTGCGACTGGAGGAGAAACATGTGGGTTGGGGCGTCTGTGTCTGGGAGAGGGTCATCTGCGGGAAGGGCGTCTGCAGAAGGGGCGACTGCGTCTGGGGAAAGTACGTCTGCGTCTGCAGTGTAGTAGATCTGGGTGTGGTTCTAATTGGGGTTGTGGTTGGCGGAGGGGGGAGGGGGGTGAAGGGTGATTCTCTGGGGTTGAGGGGGTGAGGGGGTGAGGGGGTGAGGGTAGGTGGCGGGGCGGTGGAGTGATTCTCTGGGGTTGAGCGTTGAGGGGACAAATCGGGCCTGTGGGGGGGTGAGGGGTGATTCTCTGGAGTTGAGGGGGTGAGGGGTGATTCTCTGGAGGTGAGGGGTGATTTCTCTGGGGTTGGGGGTGGCCGGGCTGGTGCCCCGGTGCTGCTCCTTGCCTCCTGCAGCTCTCGGGGCTGCTGCTGAATGTGTGTGTCTGTTGTTACGGGGGGCTGCTGGTCGCCGAGGCCAGCGTCACTAGTGGGAGCCTGGGCTCCATCATCCTCTAAAAGCTGCAGTTCTCACCTCCGCCGTGGTAAGAGTGGGGACGGGGGGAGGCTGGTGGCCGGCACAGACCTGATCCAGATCCAGACCCGGACCAGACCAGACCCAGACCCGACCAGACCAGACCCAGACCCAGACCAGGACCAGACCCAGGCACATGCAAAGACCCGGACCCACACCCACACCCACACTCACACCCACATCCACATCCACATCCAGACCCAGACTCAGACCCGGACCCAGACCAGGTCCCAGACCCAGACCCAAACACAGACCCGGACCCAGACCCAGACCCAGACCCAGACCCAAACCCAGACCCGGACCCTGTCCCGGACCCAGACCCAGACACAGACCCAGACCCAGAACCGGACCCGGACCCAGACCCAGACCCTGACACAGACACAGATACAGACACGAACCCAGACCCAGACCCAGACCCAGACCTCCCGAGCCAGACCCCCAGTCACCCGCGTCACCCCACCCGGCAACCCCCCGGCAACCGGATACCTATCCCTATGCCGTCAAGGTGAGCGTGGGGGCGGGGTGTGGGGTGTTGCTGGTGGGCACAGATTCAGACCCATAGACAACCGGACACCCCGTCGTCCCGGCAACCATCTGACAGCCAGAAACCCGTCCTCCCGGCCACCGGACACCCGTCGCCCTGGCAACCGGACACCCGTCCACCCGGCAACTACCCGGAAAACAGTCACCCCCCCCCCCCCCCCGGCTCCCGCTGTCTCTGCTCCGTTAACGCGCCTCCAGCCGTGTGCGTGACACTGAGCTGCCGGTGTGCCCCGGATTATACAGACGGCGGTGTTTAGGGAATTATAGTGTTCGCGTTTCCACTTCAACCTCTGCGATCATTGACGCTCCCGGCGCACGTTCACCCCGGGAACCCTCCCGGCGCTCGGACCCGATAGATTGTCCGCCGCACAAACTGCACTGAGCCGCCGGGGGATTGTTGAATTGGGTGAAATGGCCTGGAGAGCGGCGGGAAATCGCGCCAAACTACCCCTAGACCCAACGATGGGACGAGGTCCTGTGAGCAGTTCCAACCGTGGGCGCGGGGGCGGGCGGGCAGCGGTGGAAGCCGAGGCTGACCGTCGGTGCCTGTGCAGCGGGATCACCCCCGGTTCTACAGGACCGGATGCATTCTCACATTCCACACGGTCTGGACCCTCGCCTGATGGACACGGCAGCAGACCCGGCGCCCGTTAATCCCGGGAACCGTCCGGGAACTGCAGGAGCGGAGTAAGTGTCAGTCACACAACCTCACGGTGACCCGCCGGGCAAATTGTAAAGTCCATGGAGGTGATCGCGAGGAATAGATCGGGTAGACGCATCGAATCTCTTGGCCAGAGTCGGGGAATGGAGGACCAGAGGGAGGGTTTACGGTGATTGGGGGGGGGGGGGGGGGGGGGGGGGCAGTTAATAGGTACCGAGGGGTAATTTTTTCACACAAAAGGAGGCGGGTGTATGGAACAAACTGTCAGAGGAGGCAGGTGTGGGCAGGGACTATGCCAACATTTATGAAACTGTTACACAGGTACATGTCAGGCAGGTGGGACATGCTGCCAGCACCGGCTTTTTCCGGGAAAGCTTCCGTTGCCGTTTTTATCAACAGGTAAATCCCGGCATTTTGGTCGGTGCGGGCAAGTTGGGCCGAAGGGCCTTTTCCCCACCATTTTCATGGGATCCCAATTTCCCGCTGTTTACTGCAAGTTTGTGTGACCGACCAGTCCTTTACCGCAGTGGGCATTTTCGGGATAAAAAACTCGCCAAACAACTCGAACTGGAGCGGCGGCGGCGGGTCGCGGGCGAGCACTGACTGGCCGTGGGGACGGCTGGGAGCACAGTCTGGTCTCCGGTTACGGTTGGCGGACGCCCGGTCTGGCCGGCAGGAACGTGTCGCTGCCCAGACTGGCCGCCGGGACCACCACGCCGCTCGCACCCCGCACTGGCCGGTCCTACACCGACCGGAACCGTCTCCATCTGTGCCACGGCGTCTGTGCTGTGACCGCGTCCCGACGGACAGTCTGAACCCCCAGCCCGCCTGGACCCTCTGCTGCGCTGGGTCTCTGCAGCGGTCCTGAGTCTCCCGAGCGAGGAGGGCGGTCAGTCGCTGGTCGGCATCCGCACCCAGTTGGCGGCTCTCCGCCTCAGGGACCTTGCAGAAATATCTGTACTCAGGGCATCCTCCCAGGGGGCACGAGCTGGCCACGCACTTCTTGCAACAGGGCCGCTGCCGACAAGGAGGTACGCGTATACCGATGGTGTGCATCAGCCGTGCTGTCCAGCAGAGGATGCCCGGCGTCTATCGGGACCGGCTGAGAGTCTGGAACTCGGTTGCCGTCGACCGGGGTCCCTCCGCCGGCGGAAGGCAACGGCCTGGTGGTAAGAGCGGCCAGCCCTTGTCCCGCCCAGCGGGTGACGAACGTATGGAGTACTTGCGGCTGAGCAAACCCCCACCCAGCTGGAAGCACTGGCCGGTCCCCAGGCGCCGCAAAACCTTCTCGGGAACCGGTCCCGCACAACATGAGCCGCCTTTCATCAACACCCTTCATCTCCCTCCGACACGCAGGGAAGCGTCTCCTGTACGGGCTCCACACCTCCACACCCTTCTGTTGCCTTTTACCATCATCCTCGTCTGCACGAGGAGTTGACATCCCAGCCGCGTGTGCGTAAGGGGAGAGGGTAGGGCCGTTCCAATATCTAAAGATGTTCCTGGTTGGGTTTGCTCTGAGCACTGGTCAAGCTGGCCATCCGCGAGTCACGGCGCCAGCCGGAAGAGGGCTCTGCCAGAGCCGGCTGCCTGCCGCTATTCCGGGGTTACGTCCGCGCCCGGCTGGTACTTGAGATGGACCACGGGCTCCCCGGGGATTTCCGGGACCTCTGGGCACCGCGTGGGGTGGAAGTCATCCTCGATGGGGATTGTAATATAGTTGTATAGGAGTTTATTTCGGATATTTGTTTGACGTGTATTACGGTGGTGGGTTTTGTTTCGTTTTATATTGTACTGTAAATATTAATTTTAATAATGGATTGCATTTATTTTTGGTTATAAAGACAAATAATAAAAAAGCGGGGACTCGCGGCGGAGCGCGGGATTCTCAGGGGTTTGTTGTAGAGGGGGGATCTAGTCAGCTGCCTGAGTTGGTGGCCGTCACCCTGCCGCTTAAAGACGCGGCGGGACCGGTGTGGAATTACACAGATTCATGGGCAGTGGAGAATGGGACGGCTGTCTGGATGCCCCGCTGGCAAAGCCAGAAATTGGCCCCCCTATGGGGTTCGCCCCTACTGGGAACATATAAGGGAACAGGTCCGCCACCGCCTGATTACGGTCTAGCACGGAGATGCCGGCATTGCACGGGATACTGAGGAGCCAATACATAATGCTGCTGTCGATAGGGCAGTCCGAATGTCTCAGAAAGAACTGCAGATGCCTGGGAAAAATGAAGATAGACGCAACATGCTGGAGTAACTCAGCGGGTGAGGCAGCATTTATGGAGAGAAGGCATGGGCGACGTTTCGGGTTGAGACCCATATTCAGACTGAAGTCAGGGGGGGGGGGGGCAAATATAGAATTTATTCGGAGACAGTAAGACTAATGGGAGTACTAGTAAAGGGAAGGGGGAGGGGAGAGAAAGCAAGAGCTATCTGAAGTTAGAGAAATCAATTTGGTGTGAACTACCCAAGCGAAATATGAGGTGCTTTTCGTCCAATTTACACTGAGCCTCACTCTGACAATGGAGGAGGCCAAGGACAGAAAGGTCAGATTGGAAATAGGAGGGGGAGTTGAAGTGCTGGTCCACCGGCAGATATTATGTGCATCACGGAGCAGCCCGTCGATGAAAGAGAGCACCTCGCTGTCTGGGCGCATCAGAACATTTGGCATCTCTCGGGGTGGATGGCGCTAGGAAACTAGCCGATGCACGAGAGCAGGCACTAACGCAATGAAGCGAAAACGCGGTCCAACTTCCACGAGGACGAATTCTCCCGAGTTTTCCCCTGATTCCAACTCGTAGAATGTTCGTAACGAGTCGGTAGGAGGTCGAAGGAGTTTGTAGATTTATCGTAGCGGCTCGTTATGGTAGCCGTAGGTTCTCGTGGCCTCAAGTACGTCCGGGTGTTTTTTCAACTTGCTAAAACATGTCCACGAGCAAAGAAAGGTAGGCATAGGTCGGCCAAGTGGGACAGGGGCTTTAACTGCGAGCTCCGATGGTGCCCAATCGCCCCATGGCGTCAAATTGGGCGTGGCACTGGGTCGGCCACATATGGCAGATTAAATATATTAACAAAATAAGAGGAAATAATATATTGACCATGGTGGATACCTGTTGAGGAGCACTGATTTCATACCCCTGCAGCCACGCCGATCAGGACAGCGCAGTCAAATGATTGCAGCGACTGTCATCTTGTGAATAGGATCCAATGGAAATTTGGATGGCAAATTTAAACAACGGCTCGCACTTTGCAGGATCCCGTCCAGGAATGGGCTGTGGATTCTGGCATTGCATGTGTTTTCCACATCCCGTACTACCCACGGGCTGCTCGACTTATCGAAACGCAAGAATTCCATGTCCTCTGGTGTTGGCGGCGCGACTCACGTTGCAGCGGCCCCAACAGCCTGTCTGTCTTTTCTTTGTCTCGTTAAATGTAATTGTTCGTGTTATATTTAATACTGTTTTTAACTGTGCATATGGGGGGGGGGGGGGGGGGGGGGGGGGGGCGAGGGGTGGGGTGGGTGGGGGGACTTTTAAAATCTCTTCCCTGCACGGGACACCCGATCCTTTCTCTGTCGGGTCTCCGTTGTCGTTGGGGCCTAGTACCGTGGAGCGGCCTGCAACCAGTCACGGAGCCTGCGGACTACTTACCATAGAGGAGGCTCCAGCTGCAGGCCGGAGGACTGTGACATCGGGAGCTCGCGGGTCCAGGTGGGAGACAGCTTTCCGCAGCTCCCGCAACGCAACTTCTCCCGCCCGTGTCGCGCTGTTGGAACGACCCGGAGCGGGGCCGTACATCGCCCGGCGCGGCTTTAATGGCTGCGGGACATTCCAACGCCTGCCGGGGGCTACAGCTTTGTGACTTTTAGACCTGGAGCGGGGCCGTACATCGCCCGGCGCGGCCTTAAATGGCCGTGGGACTTATCATCGCCCGCCTGGGGCTTCAACATCGGGGAAAATGGTGCAGGAGAGAGAACAGACGTGCCGTCCATCAGGGTGAGGGGGATATTCACTGTGATGGATGTTTGTGTGAATTGAATTGTTTGTATGTTTTGTAGGAATTGTTTTGTTTGTATGGCTGTAGAAACGAAGTTTCGTTTGAGCCTCACTGAGGTTCAAATGACATGGAATGAGTATGGTATTGTATTGTATTGTATTGAATTGACTACTGAAACAGCAAATAAAGTTGCTGACAGCGCTGCGCTCCCTCCAGTGGTGGTTGGGAGTCCTGCAACCAGCCGTGAGCAACTGAACTCACGGCCGTTGAGCCAAGGAGGATCACCTATGTCGCGGCACTTGGCAGTGTCGGACCCTCCAAAGACCGAGGAAGTGGAATCGGTGGAGGAAGAATCAGGAAAGGTCCGGGTACAATATTCCCAACTGCCGCCGGAAAAAGGGGGTGAGTGTGGGGGCCGGGGGGAACAGCGGGGTGGTCTTCTTAAACACCCAGAGGCTAACTAAAAGAGAGTAAGTGTCCTTTCCCCCCAATTACAAGGCAACTGACCGATACGTTGCAGGACCACGTGCCCAGTGAGGAGAATCACCAGGACTGAACGGTCCGGCACCAGGAACCAGTGGAACATCCACGACCCAAGTACCTTGGACCCAAGGACATCTGGTCCATCACTATTGTATTGGGCGGTGTGATTGTCGGGAAGGACATGGGTGAATTATTGTTGGTTTAGTCGCTTGCCTGCTAGTGGTGTTCGGAGGGAATGTGGACACCTCGGCCTACATTCATGAATCTCCTGTTCCAAACTCGTTTCTCACCCTCATCTATAAATTCGCCCAGCGGCTCAACGTCTCAGCGTGCTGGGTGTGTACGCGCATCCAGTACCACAGTGGGGGATCCCATTGTGGGCAGGTCCCCTAAATCATAGCGAACAATTGTCCGCGTGGTCTTTTTGTGGGGAGACCAGGAGTGGTGCGGCTAAGAACTGCCACCAAACCACCCTTGATCGCCAATGTCACTTCTTTGACGGGTGGTACATTGCCCCATTCAACCACACTCGAGATTCCGCCTAACTGGGGCCGACGAGTCCACGAATATCCCCTGCCATTGTAACTTTGATGGGTGATAGTATCTGTACGACATACACCAGTGCGGCTCCCCCACATCCCGTTAATGGAACCTACTGGGTGTGTGACCTGTGGGCCTACTCCTGGCTGCCGGGAATGCCCGGGGTGCACTTCGGGGCATGAGAGAGACCAATGCCCTGGACGGGATGCTGTTACCTGGCATTTGTGTTACCCCACCTGAGACACTTGCCATGCTTACCCTCATACCACCGGCAAGGACATGTGTAACGGGCTATTACGGAGGCCGAGTGGTTCGGGGCTATTGCATTTTCCTCATATGCTACTGCGAAGCTGGCACGGGAAATAATTAACATGGCTTCAGCCATGGAAGAAATAGCCAATGAGACGGCAGACACCCTGAGTGGGGTAAAAGAGGCCATCACAGAACTATCAGCTGAAGTATTCGCACCGTAGCCCGACAGAACCCCATGGCCCTAGATTTCACCCTGGCTGAGAAGGCGGACATTTGCGCTTTGATCTGACGGGAGCGCTGTACTTATAATCCAGGTGATTGCGAGAACATCACCAACCTCGCTGACCACATCCAGGAAGCCGTGGAGAAGATTGGAAATAGTCGGAGAGTAGTACCACGATGCAACCCCACCCCCCCCCCCCCCCCCCCCCGCGAGACTGGTGGACAACAGTGGTGCATAGGCGACTGACCATTGGGCCAACCTTGTTGGCCATAATATGACTGCGTTGTATGTATGCATTGGCATCACGACCGCGTGGCCTTTACTACACCCTGCAGACCGGATGTAACGAGGTAACGCCTGTGGGCCGGATGTGACGGTAACCAGACTGTTCCAGGGGGTGAATGTTATACAATAATTTTGCCCGAACAGTCTGTGACCCAATAGCGCTGTGGCCATAACGTTGTGTTTAAAGCCCATGTTTTGTATTAAAAAATAATCTATTTAATTTCAAGACGAGACAAAGAACAAAATAACAAAACCGTGTCGACATACCCACCACCATGTTACAAAATCATCAAACAACTATTTTACAAATATTCTAATAACTACTACACAACCCCGGTAAAGGGGCAAGCATCTAGCTCGGGCAAAGCCCTCTTCCGCCTGGCGCCGCGACACACGGATGGCCAACTTGGCCATGTTTAAACCCCATAGCGCTGTGGCCGGTAGCGCTATATTTAGAACCATGGCGCTGCAGCCGGTAGCGCTTCGTTTGAAACCACACAGTGCTCTGCTGAAACCTTTACGCGCCAAGTCTGCAGCTGATAGCGCTGTGTAATACCTTGCGCGCCAAGTCTGCGGCTGATAGCACTTTCTTTCGGGGGGGGGGGGGGGGTTGCTCCCCTGCCATTTGGTTGTAATTTGAATTTGAGGGCAGCGTTATTGGCTATGATGACTGGTTTCGGCCTGTAGGCCTCGGTAAACCATAAGGTCCTTATTGACGAGAGGGGTCACCGACGGGATGGGTTGCGATTAGCGCCGCGGACGGAGGCAGAGAGAGGGGGTTGTGCTGCGGTAGGACGGACCCCACTCATACAGAGATAAGTATTGTTTTACTTCGGAGTCACGTGAGTGACTACGTGAAGAGCCCGCCTCACGCTGGTAACGGCATGACGTCGACGCTGACGGCGGAAGGAGGAGCTGCAGTAAGGAGCAGCTCCTCGCAGCGGTCGGAACGGCCCCGCAGGTAAGAACAGTAAAGTTGGGATTTCTTAGCGGGCGCTGGGTAGGTCCAGCAGTATAGGAAATAATTAAATCAGGTCAGAGTCATATTAGTGCTGGATAAGCACAGATGATGAAGTAAACGTATATTCGCGGGTTAAATGCTTCTGGGGTGAAAAAATAAATATACGGGGAAAGCTAGTGCGGAGCCGGTTTCCGATACCGGTGGCCGTAGATATACCCGTTAGCGAATTAGTTTACAAAATGATAACCACGGAGAGAAATGCTCCCGAATATGAAAAATGGAAAATAAAATAAAATAAAAAAATCTGAGAGGCCCGTGGTTCTGATGACTCTGACATTGAAAAGTCCTCCAGATAAGTAAACTATGTGGAACTGATTATGGAGCATATGGAGAAAGTTCTCCAAATAATTATGAGACTAGGGTCAAAGTACCCTGAAGGTTCCTAAGAATAGCCCTGAGGGGTTTAATTATTCTGAATATGGCCATGGGCCTAATTGGAAGTTGGAACTCCAGGACCCAGGATTTGGGCCGGAAGAAGTCTCATGGGATGAAATCCCAATTGATTTAGGGCTGCAGAAGGCAGACCCTGTTGATGGTGATTTGCATTTTGAAAGCACACCCACAAAATAAAAATAAAAATAAAAATGAAAAAATATTAAAAGAGGCCAAAGATGCCTGGAATAGCAAAAGGTTTTGCTATATATGAAGGAAGTGGTGAGGCTATGGAAGAAAACCTAGCTGCCAACATATATATATGGTATCTCACCAACTTCATGATTCTGTGATGATTGAAATATTTAAAATTGCACAGCACAGGAAATTGTGCCTCATTGGAAGAGCCTACGGTTTATCCGTTAATATGGGCATCCATGACTCCAAATATGAGAGCGTCAAATAGTGAGGTTTAAAAAATCCTCACAAATTATTCTGCTGCTATTATGGCTTTTGGGGCAGATGAAAGGAAAACATAAAATAAAGACGCTATTGTGCAATTCTTTCTATGAAATTTTGTATAAAATAAATGGCTATTTGGCCCATTTTTTCACCCAAGGTTGCATACCTGTGTCGAGCAAGTGGTGTTTAAGCTCTTGGTTATCTGTTTGGAGTAATCTGCCTAACTTATTGAAATTGGATGAAAAGCTAAATATTTTAGCTGCATGAAACCTTCGTCTTTGGACGAAAAGGTATTTTCGCCCAGAAGGGGATTTGATATTGGAAATAGAGGCAGAAATATGTCAAGGAAGTTTTATTGTATTGCACAACCAAATACTTACCCGAATTCAGGGGATAAGGAGACCACCACGCTCATATGCAGAGGAATTAAAGACTTGTTCTCTGCTTAACGAAACTGCGGATTAATCTCCAGTTAGAGGGAGATTACAAAAAGTTTATTAAGACTGGCTTACTATTATTTTTGATCGGTATATTACGAGCAGTTTCATTTAACTACTATTACTTTTAAAAAAAGAGGTTAATCCTCCTGTACAGAATAAACCTGCTTATGTTTTCGTGTTTTCTGCAATTGAAAAAGCAGAGATTTATGTCCACATTGCCTAATTATCTGGAAAAGGGGTAATGGAAAAGATTTTGAACACGAGCATAAATTTGTCTTTAATGTTAGAAGGCATTACAGATGATGGTTGCAGAAGTATTCTGGACCTTACAGGTCTAAATAAGTTTGTAGAATACAAACATGTTCAAATGGAGACATTGAATACTGCAAAATATTTAATTCAGCAGGTTGTTATATGGCTAAGATTGATGAAAAGACGCCTATTATTCTGTACCTATGCATCAGGTTTCGGTGGTACTTAAATTTTAATTGGTTGTGACAATGATGGCAGTTAAAGCTTTGCCAAATGGACTGAGTTCAGCTTTTTACTCTTTACGAAACTGTTGAAACCAGTTTAGCCCAATTAGAGCACAAAATGCACATCATTATGGCTTATCTCAATGACATTCTGGTCATTAGTGATTATCAGGAGTCAGCTGAGGACTCAGTTTCAGTTTTACTAAAGCTTTATGGTAAGCTAAGGTTCTTAATTCATCTAATTAAGCCCCAGCTGCAGCCAGCACAAACAATTTACTTTTGGGGTTTGTAAATTAACTCAGTGACTATGTTAATACCTTTACCAACAGATAAAGTCGATGATATTTTGGTAACTTGTCATTATCTCATTCAAAACCTTATCCTTCCATCCGAGAAATGGTGACAACCATTGGTGAACTGCTAGCAGCATTTCCTGCAGTAGAATTTGGTCCATTACATTTATCGATATCTTCGAAGGTACAAGATACAAGCTCTCAAAGAGAAGGCAGGCCATTTGACAGGCCTATGTAATTAACAAAAGAAGCTGTATTGGAATTACAATGGTGGGTTAAAAAAGGAAAATGTCCCACAAGCTGCTAATAAATATTATGATTAAACAGCCTGAAATGGTTTTACATACAGATGCTAGTGCTCTCGGATGGGGGGCCACAGATTTATCCTCCAGTTGTGGAGGTAGATGGAAAACTGAAGAACAAGTGTTTCTCCAAGAGTATGGTATTAACTATTTGGAGTTATTGGGGGCCTTTTATGGGCTTAAAGCATATTGTTGTGCTAAACAAGGTCTGCATGTGTTAATACAATTAGACAATAAAAACAGCTGTGGTTTACATTAATCACATGGGGAGAGTTGGATCAGTATCATGTGATTGTCTGGTCAATGAGATATGGCAATGGTGTATTGGTCGGCAGATATGGATTTCAGTAAGCTATACTCCAGGTAAAGACAATGTGGTAGCAGATGAAAGGTCCAGGATTTTTAAAGATAATACGGAATGGATGTTTAAGCCAGCAATATTTAAGAATATTGTTAGACGATTTGGGTTGCCAGAAATTGATTTGTTTGCATCCAGGCTTAATCATCAATTGCCTCATTATGTGTCTTGGGAACACGATCCGGACGCAGTTGCAGTAGATGCATTTTCATTACACTGGGGAAAAATGTTCTTTTATGCTTTTCCACCATTTGCTCTGATCCAGAGATGCTTGAAGAAAATAGAGCAAGATTCAGCTTCCGGATTGTTGGTTAGTGCCAAATTGGCCAACTCAACCTTGGTTCCCAGTTATGCTGAATATGATTAAAGAGCCGTATATGCAGATTCCTAACTGTAGTGATATCTTGACTAATCCAGTAACAAATGAAGGTTACCCATTATATGCATATATGAATTTGTTAATCTGCAGGTTTTGACCAGACCACTACAGGAACTGGGATTGTCGGACCAAACTTGACAGTTATTGGCGCATCATGGCGAGATAGCACACAGAAACAATATATGACACATATTAAGAATGGGAAGAATTTTTGCACACAGTCAAATATTTTCTGATGATTCTGTGAATGTTACTCATGTTTTGGAATTCCTTGCCAATTTGCGCTTTGGCCAACATTTAAGTTACAGTGCCATTAACACTGCACGCAGTGCCTTGTCGTCCTATTTAGGACTTATGACTGGTGAGAAATCAATTGGGTCGCATCCATTAATATCACGATTCATGAAAGGAATTTTTCACATGAATCCGCCAAAACCTAGATATACAGAGATTTGGGATGTGAGCATAGTACTTGCTCTACTTAGAGAATGGACGCCAATTGAAGGGTTGTCATTGGATAGGTTAACATTGAAATTGGTCATGTTAATGTCACTGGTCTCAGCCCAAAGAGTGCAAACTTTACAAATGTTGCGTTTAGACTGTATGCATGTGACTACAGATAACGTTGTATTCTATGTTTACGATCTGATCAAACAAAGTAGACCAGGGAGATCTGGAACAAAGGTAACCTTTCAAGCTTTTCATATTGAGCTTGCTTTGTGTGTGGTTAGACATTTGAACCAATGTATTAAAGTGACGGACACTTTTCGAGGAAACGAAAAGACATTGCTGCTTACGCACAAAAAGCCACACACAAAAGCTTCAGTTCAAACTATCTCAAAATGGTTGAAACAGGTGTTGGTTTTAGCGGGAGTAGACACTGATGTCTTCAAATCTCACTCCACCAGGGCGGCAGCTACGTCCGCGGCGAAGGGGCGGGACGTACCTCTCGAGCATATTTTTAAAAATCGCAGGGTGGAGTAAAGAAGAAACTTTTTCAAAGTTCTACAACAAACCTGTTCACACTATGACAAGCTTTGGACACGCGGTGTTGGGAGCACTATAATCACCTGCTTTGTTTGCTATTAATTGCTATAATCAGTTGTGTAGTCACTGATATCTTTTGTCACTTGTAATCATTTTTCCCTCAAATATAAGGAGGGTATTTATATGGTCTTTCAGCCATTAAAAAAACTTAATTGTGAAAAGGTCTAACATTTGTCTGCTTTCTCATGTATGTGTTTACTTAGCCGGACTGTCGTACGGATTAATTCTACGACATAAAAAACACAGAAAGCTTTAAAACTCTTCACGTAGTCACTCACGTGACTCCGAAGTAAAATAGTAAGATTAAACGAGAACTCACCTGTTCGAAGTTTGATCGTTATTTTACGAGGAGTTACGATGAGGGATTACGTGCCCTCCACTCCCACCCTCGTAAAATAAATGATCAAATGGTGGTTCTAAGTCTTTTTATGAGCCTTACTATGTTACTCCGGCTTTGGTGTTCTGTGTTTTTCATGCCGTTGCTTTGAAGTATGCCGTTACCAGCGTGAGGCGGGCTCTTCACGTAATCCCTCATCGTAACTCCTCGTAAAATAACGATCAAACTTCGAACAGGTGAGTTCTCGTTTAATCTTACTATTTTTGTTCTCTTTTCGTGCCAATCAACCTGATTTGTAACTTAGCGGACGAGTGTGCCTATTTTTGTTTCTACTAGTCAGATCCTTGAACGTGTTCGCTTGTAACATGTCCCCATTTGGAGAATAGTTTCAGCCTTTATTCCTACCACCAAAATGAATGACTCCACACTTTGCTACACTATATTCCATCTGCCACTTCTCTGTCCAATCGTCCAACCTGTGCGGGTCCTCCTGCAGAGTCCCTGCTTTCTCTAGACTTCCTGCCCCCTCCACCTATTTTCGCATTATCCGCAAACTTAGCCACAACGCCTGAATTTTCCTCGTCCAATTCATTGTAATACAACGTGAAGTAGCGGCCTAGTACCGACCCTTGCGGAACTCCACTAGTCACTGTAGCCAACCAGATAAAGACCCGTTTATTGGCACACTCTGTCTTCTGTCATCCAGCCAACCTGCTATCCATGCTGGTATCTCCCTTTTGATACCATGGGCTCTGATCTTCCACAGCAGGCTCAGGTGCAGCAACTTATCAAAGACTTTCTGAAAATCTAGGTAAACAACATCTACTGACTGTCTTTTGTCCTGCTATTTCCTTCTTCAAAGAATTCCAGCAAATTTGTCACAAAGCCATGCTGACATCGGGCTATTTTATCATGAACTTCTAGGTTCTCTGTAACCTCGACCTTTATATGAATTCTAAAATCTTACCAACCACTAACCGGCCGAATAGTTCCCACTATTCTGCTTTGCTCCCTTCTTGTGCAGCCGGGTAATATTGGCAATTTTCTAATCATCTGGACCACTCCTGGCTCCAGTGATTCTTGAAATATCACTATCAATGACTCCACAATCTTTAAAGCCATCTTTTTCAGAACCTTAGGGTGCGCTCCATCTGGTCCAGTTTACATCCACGTTTCAGCTTCCCATGCACCACCTCCCCAGTAATAGCCAGTCCACTGACTTCCACCCCCTGACTCCCATGAATTTCAGGCACGTTTCAGGTGTTTTCCACTGTGAAGACTGCGAAAATGTTATTCAACTCCTCAGCCATTTCTTCATTCCCCATTACCACTTCTCCTGCATACTTTCCCAGCGGTTCAACGTGCACTCTTGCCTCTTTCTTACACTTTATAAAACTGAAGAAACACTTGCTATCCTATTTTTATATTATTGGCTAGCCTACCTTCGTATTTCATCTTTTCTCCCTGTGTTGCCTTATCAGTTACCTTCTATTGTTTCTTGAAAAGCTATCCAATCCTCGGGGCTTCCCGCTAATTATTGCTGTGTTATACGCCTTCGCTTTTAGTTTTCTGCTGCTCTTGACTTCCATTGTCAGCCACTGTCCTCTCTTTCTCACCCGAGAATCTTTCTTCTTCGTCGGATTGAAAATATTCTGCATCTCCGGATTATTCCCAGAAATTCATGCCATTGCTGTTCCACCGTCATCCCAGGTAGGGTCCCTGTCAGTCAACTTTGGCCAGCTCCTCCCTCATGCTTGTGTTGTCCCCTTTGCCCAGGTGCAATACCGACACATCCGATATCAGCTTCTCCTTCTCAAATTGCAGATTTCAACTTGTCATGTTGTGGTCGCTACCTCCTAATGGCTCCTTTACCCTGGGTTCCTTTATCAAATTCGGTTCATTACACAACACTAAATCGAGAATTGTCTTGTCGCATGTAGGTGTAGAGCAAGCTGCTCCAAACATCCATGTCGGAGGCATTCCACCGAGATCCCCTCCGAAGCGATGTGCTAGAAAGGCAATGTCGCAATTGGCGGGTCGAATCTGCCTCATGCGGTCGGGTCTCAGGAACGCCGGCTCTGCCTGACTGAGTGGATCCATCCCCATAGAAGACGTCGGAGGCCGAAACTATGCGCTTGTATCTCGGCTCCGCAGCGGCGTAGGGTGGGCGTTCAGGTACGCATTAACTCGTGGCGGCAGTCCGCTGTGGAGATCGAGGTCGCCGGGCACCTCACAGCCTACCGCGATTTCGGGAGGTTCCCGGCAGCGGTACATACACTCGGTCATGTCACCAGTTAACGATTCGCAGCCCGATCGGGGGCGACCGACGCTTCTGGCGTTTCCAAACACCGTGCAGCATCCGCCGAGCTCCCCGCCGAAATCCGGTGCCGAAAACCGAATGTCGCAATCGCCGGGTCGAATCTGCCGCCTGCATCCAGGGTTCTGGATCGCCGGCCCGGCCAGTCCGGCTGCATCCATCCCCATAGCCGACTTCCAAGGCCGAATTTGCGGGCCTGTATCTCGGCTTCGCGGCGGCTTAGGGTCGCTGTTTCGGTGCTCATCGAGCCATCGCGGAAGACTGCGTAGGAGAGCCGGGTCGCTTGGCTCCCCCGATTTACCGCGATGTCGGCAGATTTCCCGGCAGCGGATATCACGCGACTGATCACCGGTGGAGGAGTCTCCGCACGCATGAGGGCAGGCGAGTCTTCCTGTGTCTCTGAACACCGTGCTGCATCCGCCGAGCTTCCCGCCGAAGCCCCGTGCTGTAAACGTAATTTTGCAATCAACGGGACGAATCTGCCACCTGCATCCAGAACTGTGAAACTCCAGCCCGGCCAGAACGTGTGGATCCATCCCCATAGAAGACTTCCGAGGTAATAGACAGTGGACAATAGGTGCCGCAATAGGCCATTCGGCTCTTCGAGTCAGCACCGCTATTCAATGTGTCTGCCATTCTGCACACAATCCAGAACAAGGGGTCACAGTTCCAGAACAAGGGATCACAGTCTAAGGATAAGGGGGGATTCCTTTAGGACCGAGATGAGTAAAACATTCTTTACACAGAGAGTGGTGAGTCTCTGGAATTCTCTGCCACAGAAGGTCGTTGAGGCCAGTTCATTGGCTATATTCAAGAGGGAGTTGGACGTGGCTCGTTTGGCTAAAGGGATCAGGGGGCATGGAGAGAAGGCAGTTACGGGATACTGAGTTGGATGATCAGCCATGATCATATTGAATGGCGGTGCAGGCTCGAAGGGCCGAATGGCCTACTCCTGCACCTATTTTTCTATGTTTCTATGTTTCAATGTGATCATGGCTGATCATCTACAACCAGCACCCCGTTCCTGCCTTCTCCCTATATCCCCTGACTCTGCTATCTTTAAGAGATCTATCTAACTCGCCCTTGAAAGTATCCAGAGAACCGGCCTCCACGGCATTCTGTGCCAGAGACTCAACTCTCTGTGTGAAAACGTGTTTCCTCTTCTCTGTTCTAAATGGCTTACCACTTATTCCTAAACTGTGGCCCTTGGTACGGGACCCACCCCCCCCCCCCCCCCTAACATGGGAACATGTTTCCTGCCGCTAGCGAATCCAACCCCTTAATAATCTGATAAGTTTGAATAAGATCCCCTCAAATCCTTCTAAATTCCATAATATACAAGCCCAGCCCCACCATTCTCTTAGCATATGAGAGTCCCGCTATCGCGGAAATTAACCTTGTGAACCTACGCTGCACTCCCTCAATAGCAAGAATGTCCTTCCTCACATTTGGATACCCAAACTGCACACAATGCTCAAGGTTGTGGTCTCACTAGGGCCCTGTATACTTGCAGTAGGACCTCTTTGCTCCTACACTCAACTCCTCGTGTTATGAAGGCCAATATGCCATTCGCTTTCCTCACTGCCCGCTGTACCTGCATGCTTGCTTTTATTGACTTATGAACAAGGTCCCCCAGATCCCATTGTACTTCCCCTTTTCCCAACTTGACACAATTTAGATAATAATCTGCATACCTGCTTTTGCTACCATAGTGGATAACCTCACATTTATCCACATTAAACTGCATCTGCCATGTATCTACCCACTTACCAACCTGTCCAAGCCAGCCTGCATTCTGCAGGCACATTCATCAGGCATTGCCAATTTTCTCGTATGCGTATGTGACAAATAAACGTGACTTGATTTGACTTGATTTGACATTCTCATAGCATCCTCCTCACAGTTCACACTGGCCACCCAGCGTTGTGTCATCTGCAAATTTGCTAATGTTACTTGTAACCCCTTCATCTAAATCATTAATGTATATTGTAAATGGCTGTTTCCCAGCACCGAGCCTTGCGGTACCCAACTAGTCACTGCCTACTATTCTGAAAGAGACCCATTAATCCCCACTCTTTATTTCCTGTGTCAAACCAATTTCTATCCATGTCAGCACTCTACACCCAATACCATGTGCCCCAATTCTGCCCACTAATCTCCTATGTGGGACCTTATCAAATGCATTCTGAAAGTCCAGGTGTGCAGTGGGGAGACCTGCTTTCCGTAGTCTTCGGAGAGGGTGTAGTCGCTGCTGGGCTCTCTTGACCAGTGCTGTGGTGTTGGTCGTGGACGTCAGGTCATCTGACAGGTGGAGTCCTAGGAATTTCACACTGCTCACACTTTCCACATCAGCTCCATCGATGTGCAGAGGTGTATGGCGTTATTTTCCCGCCCTCCTGAAGTCAACCACCATCTCCTTCGTTTTTTCCCACGTTGAGAATGAGGTTGTGGGATTTGCACCATCCTGTGAGCAGCTCCACCTCCATCCTGTACGCCGACTCGTCATTCTCACTGATGAGACCCACCACTGTTGTGTCATCAGCGAACGTTGATGAAGTTGTTGTTGAGTCTAGCAGTACAGTCGTGTATAAGCAGACTAAACAGCAGGGGGCTTAGGACACAGCCTTGGGGCGTGCCAGTGCTCACGGCTATGGCTTTTGATGTCCTACTGCCCACCCTGACTGTCTGCTGCCGTTGTGATACAAAGTTCAGGACACAGTTACATGTGCCAGCAGCAACCCCCAATAACTCCAACTTCTCCAATATTTCTGTCACATCTTCAGAATCTCGGTAAATTTGATTGTTCATATAATCATAGATATATCCTCAGATTTTAAGTGCACATGATACTCGCAAAACATAAGAGAGGGTGCACATTGCAACTTCTTGGTGCAGCTAATGAAGAAAATTCTAATGAAACCGCATTAAAGCGTCTACTAAAATCTTTAAGCTGATAACCAATGTTTCATCTATTGACGTTTTTAACTGCTGAAACATGTCTATACATGTTACAATTTTAACAGTGATGAGAGGCATGAAACAAAGAACAGCATCCAACTAACTAACGTGATCGTGATTGACTAATACCAATCTCCTTGCGTGTTGATTCCACCCTTGAGATTTCTGTAAAGTATAAGTACGAGCTAACTTTGAAATCTGGAGATCCGTGAGCCTATTGACCTGAGGAGAAAGGCATCTTCCAACTAAATATGAAAAGGTCTGCACTCCTGAAGACCGAGAGTATTTACTATCCTATTCTTGCAACCATTGGAGTACCAGGTAGGTGAGCCAGAGAATGGTTTTACAGATATACGTTGATATGCTTGACAGACAATATTAAACGTCATTGCAAACATATCTGAAAATATTACAGTTTTTATGAAATTATTAATACAAACAAAGTACTGTAAAAAATGCTTCTCGCTACCTTATCCAAAGTATCGTGCTTACCTCACTTATGTACAAAGAGCCTACCTAAACAATGGCCGATTAAACGCTTCCAAATCGGGGTCTGCATATAAATATATTTTATATATATATTTATTTCAATATTTCAAGCTCTTTATAGTTCCATTCCATGCAGTTAATTTTCCATAGCTTCATTATACGAAGGGCAAGTAAACGTACGGCGGCTTGCTGCTGAGCATTATAGATCGTAACTGATTTTAACTTTAGACTTCACGGTCGAAATAAGAAAACAACGGTTTGATGGATGCTGTTCTCTGTCTTCTGGAACTCTCGCTAAAGAATGTCAGTCATGTGTGCGAATCCGTGCTCGTGCTATGATTGCAGGTGCCTCCATCTGCCTGATAACATATCGCGAAATAAAACATGCAAGCCGAGGGAATCTGTCGGTGAGTATCCGTAAAACTGAACTCATTTTATTTCCATTGTGAATGCTCAGCTAAATTAGCTAAATTAGGTTATGGTTTACCGAGGCTGAGCAATATGGTTTATTTTAAAGCATTGTAATATTTAAATACAAGTTGCACCAAGTGAAACTGTCTAATGGTCCTGATTTGACTTACCAGTTTGAATAGCCGTGCTTTGCAATTCAGAGTAATGTTTAAATGTAATCTATTGACGATGTTTTAAAGTACGTAGTATTGAAATAAACGAAGATAATTTATTATAAATAACACTGAACACAGAAAATAATACATCGGAACACTGTAATGCACGGCAAAAAAAATAAATTTCGCCGTTGCTTTTCAGGAATATTTAACGTTTACATTCAGCAGACATTCAGAAGAAAGGTAAGACTTGTTGCTTTTAGACAGAAAATGATGGAGTAACTCAGCGGGGCAGGCAGCATCTCTGGAGAGAGGGAATGGGTGACGTTTTGGGTTACCTGTTGCTTTTAGACTGTTTTGCCGGATTTAATCGCTAATATTTTTGTTCATCGCCGAGAGGGTATTGAAGTAGTGAGGATCCGTCTGCAAACTGCGAAAGGTTGTGGCGCGGAGATTATGGCATGCTCCAGGTTTCGTAGTTTGGGTCAAGACTACGCCTAATCATTTCCAAGAGCACGCTCTCACTTTACTCATGACGTTGCTGATCACACAAAAGTGGTGTAGATGCGGTACCTCGTCATTATTGAGCTGAGATGGCGTACAAGTTCGCATTCAACCCATCAGATCTACAGCAGGCACGGCTCGAGACATTTGATTATGTTGCTTCTTTAAATGTTTGCAATTTTTCCAAGATTATCAAACGTGAATTCAACCTCTTCCTAGAGAGGTTCCAAATCAGAGCATTGAATATAGGAGTAGGGAAGTAATGTTAAAATTGTACAAGGCATTGGTAAGACCAATTCTGGAGTATGGTGTACAATTTTGGTCGCCTAATTATAGGAAGGATGTCAACAAAATAGAGAGAGTACAGAGGAGATTTACTAGAATGTTGCCAGGGTTCCAGCAACTATGTTACAGAGAAAGGTTGAACAAGTTAGGTCTTTATTCTTTGGAGCGCAGAAGGTTAAGGGGGGACTTGATTGAGGTCTTTAAAATGATGAAAGGGATAGACAGAGTTGATGTGGATAAGTTTTTCCCATTGAGAGTAGGGAAGATTCAAACAAGAGGGCATGACATGAGAATTAAGGGACAGAAGTTTATGGGTAACGTGAGGAGGAACTTCTTTACTCAGAGGGTGGTGGCTGTGTGGAATGAGCTTCCAGCAGAAGTGGTGGAGGCAGGATGGATTTTAACATTTAAAAGTAAAGTGGATAGGGAAATGGACGTGAAGGGAATGGAGGGGTATGGTCTGAATGCAGGTAGATGGGACTAGGGGAAAACAAATGGTCGGCACGGACTGGAAGGGCCGAGAGGGCCTGTTTCGTGCTGTAATTGTTATATGGTTATATGGTTATATGGTTATATGGTTATATGGTTATAGAGCCCCTCAACACGTATTATCAGACGGCCAGCAGGGGGTTATTCCGGGAATGCGCACGCAGACCTATATCGCCTGGGTCTTATATTTATGTTTCGCAATGGATACGTCTTGCAAAGTAGACAACGATCACACGCATTTAGGGCTTTGCAAACTGCAAATCTTTAGCAAGAGAATGCTAACTTTTCAGACAGTACAGAGGGTAGGGATGTACATGTGTTGAAAGTCGATCATGACGATTGAAGCTGCTAACGCGTTGAGTTGTGTTGTCCGGTTTTTGTTGGATCTGATGCATCTGTCTACCATCTGTGATTCACTGAATTTCAAAGCGTCAAGACACCACCGTGAGAGCGGTCGAACTTTGCCGGCCTTTCTGTCGTTCACATATCGGAAGTACACGTGTGTTTAGAATTGGACAACGAATAGTGAGTGTGAGCACAATTTGTATCCGTAACCAATTTAATGCTGTGACGGCAGATAACAAAAGTTATTTGAATATGGTCGACGTGGGGGGTAGTAATTAATGCAAGTGATTGCCCTTCCATTTCTCAGTATGTTTTGACAAATTTGGCAAATGCTTCAGATTTTTAAACTAAATCGGTTGTTTTAATGATGAATTGTTTCGATATTTGGTGTGTTAAATCTATTCCAATATTTTCTATCTTGCCTTGAGCCATTGGAGATATTTCACAAATAAAACTGTCGATAAATGTTGAGTATCAAAGGTTCTCTGGGTTTTCGAAAGTCTGGGCCCCGGTCCATGATATGTGTGCCGAATGAATGTGTGAATCGCATCCGCCGCACAGCCTATGTAGCGGGTATCAGACGTCAGCCTGCTTGGTCCGCCATATCGGAAATTAATGTGTGTACGTGGATTCTAAGGGGAGAGAAATGGACAGCAGGTTGCCATGAAAATTATAACGATTGTCCCCTGCTAACTTATTACAGTAGAGGAACAGAATGAGGAATGTGAGAAGTGTGTATGCACAGGGGGCAACAATTCACATGCTGCTGTGAGCTCTAAATGTCATATTAGCAGATAAGCAGCGAAAATTACATCTGTGTGATTATCAGTGGGGAGGCGCGGTTTCCACGAGATAAACTAAGGTAACATGAGTGCCAAACACGTGACAAATCAAATCTGAAATTAATAAGCATCTCTAAAAATCCTTGGTCGACCGGTATCCAGCTGCAAATGGGCTCTGGACTTCAGGCCAGGCAGGCTCTAATACGTGGAATTGGTTTTAACGTCTCCACATTGCTAGCCCACAATACTGCTACGGCTCGGAGCTGTGTGCTCAGATCATGCTCTACTCCAAATACACCCATGTATATTGGACCCACGTACAACGGTAACTCGGTCTCTATGTGTGCCGATGATGCCACTGCCGACGGGCACTTTGACAAGAATGATGAAACGAAGTCGAGGATGGAAATCCGGTACATAGTGTCAATGAGTCAGGACACTATTTCGCCGTTAACATCTCGGCGACACAGTTCCGTCTGAACCAAAGGAAGCGCAGAGGACAAACACCGTCCCACCTCATCTCTAGATGTGATCAACATTTCGTGTTATGTGACATTAATTAGGTATGTTACAATACCTACCTTCAGCAGCGCTGCAGTTCTGCCGCTCCCCGTGTGCGAGACTTCGGCGCCTTTCAGAGGGGGGCGTGTTTAAAATCCTGTTTTTCTCTAGACAATCCAAATCGATCAATGTCGGGCGATTTCGTCGCTAAAGAGAAATCGCTCCGACATTTCATTCATGAGGTTATTTTTAAACTCGCTAGATTATTTATTAACTAGAGTAGTTTAAAAAATATCTTCTAAAGCTCTGAACGCTGACAGCAGAACAGACCTAACGTAGGCGATAAAAGAGCGACAGTTTATTTTTACATAACAACTTGGTTTTTAGGAAGCATTTAATCACATTTTCATGTTGAGAGAAGGGAACAAAAAAAAATGCACGAACCAGCTGTATTTTCCCTGCCGACTTCAGCGCAAACCGCAAAGTTCTAATCCACCGCATTCCACTAAAACCCACTCGCAAGTTGATTTAAATGGCCATTAATTCACGGGCATTAAACACTAAATTCCTTCCATTTGGCCTATAAATTCATGAAAATAAGATTTAAAAATCATGCTATATTGTGGATTATTGTGTGAATGTTATTTGGACACTTAGGCAATTTAAAAATGTTGATCATTTCTAAAGAAATTGATAGATGTTTAGATCTAGTAATTGAATTTTGTAATTAGCTACAATTAGATAACTAACTAATTATATGCTTTAATTTCAGGTCATCCAAGTAATATTGTTACATATTTGTTTCAGAAAGCTTCAATCTATAATAACTGAACATATCATTGAGTTCTCTTAATTTTTAAGAAAACTTATGGGCTTTTGACTGTTCTAGATCACAGCTTATGTGTTAAGTCAGTGGAAAGGCAATGGGGACAAGATGCTAATTTTCCAAGTATGAAAATGGCCATAACTTTTTTTAATACTGAAGATATGAAAGTGAATTAGGTGTCAAATTAAACTTCTGTTTATGCTTTATCTGATGGGATAAATTGCAGACTTGATTTTTAAAATCTCAAAATTTTGTAACATTGCTACATTAATATCACCAAAACAACACCCTTCACGGAGATTCGACAACAACAAAGCGCACCAGTGTGTTCACTTTATGAGAAGTCTGAGAATTAAAAGGGGTCCAACCGTAAACCTGTGTAATATAGTTTGTTATTCCAAAGTCTTAAAGGCAAGAACAACTCGTACACACATGGCAAATTGAAGCAAATGAATATATATTTCGCGGGTTATTTCTCGTTCGTAATTCAATTTTCATCTTTTGGTTGCAGCAAATTTGGTGACAATCATTATCCTGTCGTCTGGAAAGTGCGGGCTCACCAGATGTGTCATCCAGTATCTGAAATCAATGGCGGTAGCTGATCTAATGCTACTGGTTTTCAGTGTAATTCTCTATGATATTAAAGAGGTATATTTTCCGCATTCATTCCTCAGTTACACCCCCATTTGCAGTCTTGTTATTACACTGGTTTATATTTCGTTCGATTGTTCCGTCTGGCTGACTGTCACTTTTACATTCGATCGATTTGTTGCTATATGTTGCCAGTCGTTGCGTTCGAAATATTGTACCATGAAGACTGCATTGAAGGTAATAACTGCTGTGTTTATGTTAAGTATTTTAGAAAATATTCCAATCTACTTTATATTTGAACCTCGTGAAATAATTAATGATGTACCATGGTCCTGTTATGTAAAATCCATTTTCTACACATCACCCACCTGGATCGCGTATTTATGGTTTGAATCACTCTTAACCCCATTTGCGCCATTTGCGTTGATTCTTCTGCTCAATACCTTGACCATAAAGCATATTATCATGGCCAAGCTCCGAGGGAGTAATACAGAGGCGTGTCAGACTGATCAAGAGACTGAGAACAGAAGGAAATCGATCATTTTACTCGTTGCAATATCTGGCAACTTTATTATCTTATGGATGGTAAACCTTGTGTGCTTCATCTGTGTACAGTTTACAGATACTCAATTGATGGAAACAGATTACAACGACTCCTTCACCATTGCGGAAAAAACTGGCTATATGATGAGGTGTTTGAGTACTTGCACAAAACACTTTCATTTATGCAGTTTCACAGAGACACTTCAGAGAGGAACTGAAGAATGTAATTTCACGTCCCTTTCTAGTCATTGCTAATATATTCAAACGTTTGTCCACAAAACTAACTTTATCCAAAAATGTAATCAAGTGATAATTTGAGAGGCACACATATATATCTGTAACATGTAAGAGGATTTGTCGTGGTATACCCTTTCCACATTTTCTTGGGATTTTGTTTCAATTATTTAGTTACCATGAACAATAATAAACCAGAGTGATATTTTTGAAATATAATGTACATCATTGAAAATAGTATATTTCTTTTCAATTTACTGATCCCATTTATGACGACAACTTAGTTTGAAGTCCATTGTCTATCATCAGAAACATAAAATCGTTCATGTCAGTATAATACAGTAATAGACATGAAGAAACTTACAAAATTCTTAAGGGGTTGGACAGGCTAGATGCAGGAAGATTGTTCCCGATATTGGGGGAAGTCCAGGACAAGGGGTCACAGCTTAAGGATAAGGGGGGAATCCTTTAAGACCGAGATGAGAAAAGACTTTTTTCACACAGAGAGTGGTGAGTCTCTGGAACTCTCTGTCACAGAGGGTAGTTGAGGCCAGTTCATTGGCTATATTTAAGAGGGAGTTGGATGTGGGGCCCTTGTGGCTAAGGGGATCAGAGGGTATGGAGAGAGAAGGCAGGTACGGGATACTGAGTTGGATGATCAGCCATGATCATATTGAATGGCGGTGCAGGCTCGAAGGGCTGAATGGCCTACTCCTGCACCTAATTTCTATGTTTCTATGTTTCTAATAATGGTTTGTTCTAATCCGGACGGAATTAAAGAAGACGGAATTGAAAAAAAAACGTTTTGTGGCCTCACGGACGCCAAGGGTAACTGAAAATTTAAATGATGTTCCCCTCCCACTGAGCTGATGTATGCTTTTAACAACGAAATCATCCAACCTTAAACACAGTTCCTCTTCTTTTTGCCTTTCAATACTGCACGTGCCTCTTATAATTTCATACAACTGTGTCAGTTTCGTCCCGGTTTCCATTTCTCGGCATCCCTTGGATGCCGAGAATGCTGCTGCGGCTGACTCCGGAGCTCCCGCTCCAGCTCAGCTGCAGATTACTGCCGGTGGACTGTCGAGATATCGGGAGCTCGCGGGTCCGGGTGGGAGACCGCTTTCCGGAGCTCCCGCAACGCAACATCTCCCGCTCGTGTCGCGGGGTTGGATCGAGCCAGAGCGGGGCCGTACATCGCCCGGCGCGGCTTCAATGGCCGCGGATATTCCAGCGCCCACCGGGGGCTCCAACTGTGACCTTTGGGCCTAGAGCGGGGCCGTACATCGCCAGGCGCGGCCTCAATGGCCGCGGGACAATCCAGCGCCCGCCTGGGGCTTGGACATCGGGAGAGAAATGGTGCGGGGGAGAGAAGACTTTGCCTTCCATCACCGTGAGTAGGAGAGTCACTGATGGATGTTTTGTGTAAATTGAATTGTTTGTATGTTTTGTAGGAATTGTTTTGTTTGTATGGCTGTAGAAACGGAGTTTCGTTTGAGCCTCTCTGAGGTTCGAATGGCAAATAATAACATCTAATCCGTTGCCACAATGCATTTGCCTTCTTTACTCCATAAGTATTTGCTTTCGCAAAGTTCCTCACTTGTCACATCTCGGGACAAAATTCACGTGCAATGTTCCGTCAAGGTTTCTATCTGTTCGATATTCAGCTTCAGGCTCAGTTAATTTTCCTCGCGGTCCACAACATCCATGTTTTTCCCGCCATCCTCAAACTCACTAATCCAACATTCGCACTGAATTATTAATTTTATGAAATAAAAGGTAAGATCCATCACCGATCTGAAGTCCAACGACGGCCGCATATTTTTTAATGAGATAATAAATCTTCCACAACCACCCCGGGGCCTTATCGCAAAAATGACAACATTGCATTGATCTCCTGTGAATTAGACTACTGGCTTGCTCTACATTGTGAGAACTTGCCAATGCCTCAATAAAATTCATTTAGGCATTGTTCACTGCCTTCATCCATATTATTAAATGCCTCAATATTTGTGAAGTGTTCCCATGCACAATTACGTGCTGACAAAAATTGATGAGACATGCTTCAGATTTAACGCTCCTTGGAACATATGACTTTCAGGCATTGGAGCACAATTAGGTTATTCCACCCGTCGACTCTGCCAGTCGATCATGGTGAATTTTCTTTCTTTCTCAACCGCATTCTCCTTCATTCTCTCGTTAGCTTTGGGCGTCCTTACTGATCAAGGGCAATGTATCGGTTATCGGTTTATAAAGTACCATATGTTCTGACCTCTACAGCCATTGTGGCAAGGACTTTCAAATATGCACCGCGTTCTGGTTAAACAATCTCCTCTTTTGACCATTAAAATCCTTATTCATTCAATGACTTCTAAGTGCACTCCATAAATTGATAGCAGTTAAATAAACGTCTGTTACCCTGTTACAACATCATTAAATGTTTGCACATTTGCCGGAAAGGAACGTGAAAAATTACTGTGATGGAATAAAAGATAAACATGGAAACAAACACCCTTTCTCTTTCTCCAACCGAGCGCTGACTGTTGCTCGTCCCACAGATACTGGTTCTCCAACATTTACTGTTTCCAGTTCAGATCAGCAAATTTGTCACTTGATACAAGATACAAGATACATTTATTTGTCACATGTGCCAAATGACATAGTGAAAATTAATCACCATACAGCCATACCCTAAAATAAAGAACACAACACACGATAGATTTATACAAAAATGAAAAATTTCCCACTGTGAGGGAGGGTACCAAAGTCAGTCTGATTTCGATGTTCACCCGTGGTCGGGGCCTCTGGAGCCCTCCGCAGTCGCCGCTACCGGCAGCTCGCCGCTCAGGCCCGCTCGCCGGGATGATGTAAGTCCGACATCGGGACTGGAGGCCAACCTCAGCGGCTAGGACGTACATTCCATCCGCAGATGTTGGTTGCCCTGAAATTGTTCGGATATCCGTAATCACTGAGATATAAAATTATAACTGCAAAAAAAAAAAAAAACATTCTCTGTGGGAACAACTACATTTTTGAAAATATTTCAATGGTTTTAAGAAATAGATAAATCGGAATTTCGCACCTCGTCTCATATCCCATCTTCACCACTTCAGATATAGCTCTTATGGCTAACTGAATCAAGGGGATAATGGGGGGGGGAAGCAGGAACGGGGTACTGATTCTGCATCATCAGCCATAATCGTATTGAGTGGCGGTGTTGGCTCAAAGGGCTTAATGGCCTACTCCTGCATATATTTTCTATGTTTCTATGCTTATCTGATTTCACTTAATCTGCACTCGCGCAATCTCAGTCCGGATGAAGGATCTCGATCCGCCAATCTCCAATCTCAATCTCAAACTCCTGTGTCTGTGTTTTTCTGAAACATTTGTCCTCATTATTGAACAACACAAATAGACAGCAAACCCATAATCTGCCTACTGCGATGTTTACTTTCGAATTTATCGTATAGTGTGCGTGCGGAATACTATCGGCAATGACAATTGTTGCAAGGAAAATACGTAATTCAGATAAACATCTAAAATTAAATCTTACTGTGCCGTTGCTGGGAATTGCAGTTAGGCTGCCCTTCGGAAAAATAAAATAAGCACGTTCCAAATAAAGGTGGAAAGATAATTTTTTGCCAGGATTTTTATTTGAGTATCTTTCACAGTCATCATGGACGCGTGATATTGCGTGGTCATTTTTTGACAACAATGCAGGGCACCAGTGATTGTTGTGTTACAAATTAATGAACCGACATTAAGACCATGAATGCCGAGAGATATCATTAGCTGACGAAGCAAGGTAATCGCATAGATGTTTCTAGGGAAGCGTGTATCACGATATTCCTCATCAGTAATGTCACCCGAAATATAGACGAGAAGCTTGACTGTTCAGTTCATATAAGACTGCAGACTGATTAACCGTTTCCTGGTTTAGAAGCATTATATATGAATATGCGATGTATAAAGTTGATGAATTTGAGGTTCAGTTAGAGATTGGTAGATATGACTTTGTGGGGATTGCAGATGCATGGCTGCAGAAGGATTAGGATTGTTAACTGAATATTCAGAGTTATACGTCCTTTAGAAAGAACAATCAGGTGGCAGAGGAGGTTGGATAACTCTGTTGGTGAGGGATGACATGTAAACCTTTGCGAAGGGTGACATAGGGACTAGAAATGAGGAACTGTAAAGGTAACAATACACTAATGGGAGGTATCTACAGCCCCCCACATAGTAGCCTGGATATAGGCCCCCACACAGTAGCTGTAAGTTGCAGCAGGAGTTAAAAATGGCGAGTAACAAAGGTAATGCCACTTTGGTTATTGAGATTTCAATATGCAGGTAGACTGTTCAGTTTCACTTCAGTTTAGACTGTCAGGTTGAGTCTGGCCCCCAAGAAAGGGAGTTTGTAGAGCGTCTCCGAGATGGATTATCAGAGCAGCTTGTGTTGAAGCCTATCTGAGAGAAGGCAGGTCTGGATTTAGTGTTGGCTAACGAACCAGGCAAAGGAATCGCTCGCAGGTTAGTGACCATAATATAATAATTTGTATCTGCAATTTGAGAGTGAAAGGGTTAAATCAGACTATGAAGGCATGAGAGTGGAGCTGACCAAGGTCGGCATGTAGAGGATCCTAGCAGGAATGACGGTGTACCAGCTACGGCAGGAATTTCTGGGCATTAATCCAGAAGATGCAGGATCATTTAATTCCAAAGAGGAACAAAGATTCTAAGGGGAGTGACAGGCAATCGTGGCAGACAAAACGAATTAGGGGCGTTAGAAAACGAAAAAGAGGAGATGTATAAATATAGCAAAGAGTAGCGGGAAGCCAGAGGATTTGGAAACTTTCAAAGGATATCAGAAGGTAACTAAAAGGGCAATACGGGTGAAAAGATGAAGTACGACGTTAAGCTTGGCAAATATATAAAGGTGGATAGTAAAAAAAGCGTATTTAGGTGTGTTAAGCGAAAAGGATTAGTACAGACAAATGTTGGGTCCCTTGAAGACAGGAAAAGGTGAAATTATTATGGGGAAACAAGGAAATGGCAGGAAGAAATGGCAAGGGACTTTGGTTCTGTTCTTCAATATTGGAAGTCACAAATAATCTCCCAGATGAATTAGATCACATATGATCTAGGAAGACAGAGGAAAATGGGATACATTCAGCATTATACTAGAAATAATATTGGGTAGACGGATGAGACTGAAGGCTGTAAAATGCCCAGGGCCTGATGGTCTGGGAATCCCAGGGTACTCAAGTAGGTGGCTCCAGATATCGTTGACGCATTGGTGATCATTTTCCCATTTTCCTTTGATTCAGGAATTGTTCCTGTGGATTGGAGGGTAGCTAATATTATGACACCTTTCAAGAAAGGAGCAAGAGAGAAAACGGGGAATTATAGACCAGTTAGCCTGACATCGGTGGTAGGGGGGAATGCTGGAGTACATTATTAAAGAAGTAATAACGGCGCATTATGATCGTAGCCATAGGATTGATTCAAGTCAGCATGGGAAATGAAGGGGAAATCCTGCTGGACTAATCTTCTGTAATTTTTTGAAGATGTTACAAGTAAAATGGATGATGGAAAGTCAGTGGATATAGTTTATCTGGATTTTCAGAAAGCCTTTGATAAGGTACTACACAGGAGATTAGTGGGCAAAACTGGAGCACATGGTATTTTGGGTAAGCCATGGATAGAGAATTGGTTGGCAGGCAGGAAACAAAGAGTAGGAATAAACGGGTCCCTGTCAGAATGGCAGACAGTGCGAGAGGAGTGCCGCGAGGCTCGTTGCTGGGGCCGCAGCTATTTACAATGTAATTAATGATTTGAATTATTGAATTAAAGTAACAACAGCAAATTTGCACATGACACAAAGCTGGGTAGCAGTTGTGAACTGCGAAGAGTATGCTAGGAGGTTGCAGGTTGACTACGACAGGTTGCGTGAGTGGGCAGATGCTTGGCAGATGCAATATAATGTAGATAAATGTGAGGTTATCCACTTTGGAGGGTAAGAAACAAGGAGGCATATTATTATATCAATGGTGTCAGTTTAGGAAATAAGTGAAGTGCTCGAGGCCTGGGTTTACTTATACACCGGTCTTGGAAGTAAACATGCAGGTACCGCAGGCTGTGAAGAACGCTAATGGCATGTTGGGCCGTCATAACAAGATGATTTGAGTATAGGTCCTTCTGCAGTTTTACAGGGCCCTACTGAGACCACATCTGGAGTATTGTGTGCAGATTTGGTCTCCTAATTTGAGGACGGACATCCTTTCTATTGAGGGAGTGCTGCGTAGGTTCACAAGGATATTCCCGGAGGTGGCGGGACTGTCATAAGAGGAAAGATTGGAAACACTGGGCTTGTATTAACTGGAATTTAGAAGGTGAGGGGGGATCTTGTAGAAACTATATGTTTCTACATATAAGTTATAAAAGGACTAGACGAGCTAGATGCAGGAAAAATGTTCCCAATGTCGGGGAAGTCCAGAAACCAGGGGACACAGTCTAAGAATAAAGATGATGCCATTTTAAACTGAGATGTGTGAAAAAATGTTTTGCATCCCCAGAAAGTTGTGAAAATTGTCTGCCACGGAAGCAGTGGAAAGCAATTCACGGGTGAATTTAAAAGAGAAGAAGATAGAGCTCGTGGGGCCGGAATCAAGGGGAATGTTGGAGAAGGCAGACATCTGATTGTGGATGATCAGCCATGATCACAATGGAATGGCGGTGCTGTCTCGAACGTCCGAATTGTCTCCTCCTTCGCCTATTTTTCTATGTTTCTATGTCATTACCATAAAACCTGGAAGTTCACTGACAAATTCAGCCACTTGGAAAAACCCAAGCGTTACACCTCTCCGCAGTCTACTGATAACAAACTGAACATTAAGAATCAATTCTGGTATGAATATCGGGCGGACGTTTGTTTCGTCTAACACCGCTGAAACGAATCTGGATGGGCTATGCCGGCCAGCATTTACTGAGAAAGCAACTTGATAACATTCGCTTTTGGTCCGCATGATAAATGTTTGTAATCGTAAACGTACAGCTGTTTGGAAAATTCGCCAGATGTTTGATACATACTGAAGACAGACTCAACATGCTGGAGTAAGTCAACGGGTACAGGCGCATCTCTGGAGAGAGGAATGAGGGTGACGTACGGGTGGAGACCCTTCTTCAAACTATACTGAGATCCGCGTTTCTGAACAAGAAGCTGTACTGAGAAAAATTTAAGCCCATGTTTCTCTTTCTGGCTTCAATATATTGGAAATAAAAGCGGAAAATAACACCGATGTCAATCATGGGGCTGGAGTGTAGTGTCTTCTGGCTCCACAAACATAACGATCTAGAGTCGGTGATCATGGTGCACAATAACTCCAGCTCTCAGATTCTCCCTTGACTCATTACATTTTTGCCTACGACCGATTCTCGGACAATTTTCATCGGACGCCATCTCTCTATGGCGCCACGGTAGAGCCATCTCTAGATACATCTGGAGAAGAAGGCCTCTATTGTTTTCCTGCAGATCACATTCGGTATCACAATACAACCAAACCTATCTCCATTTTCCTGTAAACTTGCAGACATCATGCCCTTGCATGACTCCTGACTCGCACACAGAATCAGTAAGGAAGCGACAAATCTCATCAGCGATAATTTTTCAAGATCAGCGCAAGAAAAAGCCGGCCTTATTCTCTCCATGTACACCTACTTGCTCTGTGACCAGTTCTTGCTCCAACTACATTTACAGGTGTGTAGATAAATACACCGTGGTCAGGCCGGATATTACAAGGAGATTGAGGAGCTTCGTAGCATGTTGAGAATGCAACAGCCTTCTTCCCTCGTGTATGAAGACGAAAGAGCTAGGGTGAATTGGTGGAGTGGATGAATCAATCTGCATCAATAGTGCTGAGTGAGGAACTAGGTGAGACAGGCAGATGTGGGACAAGAGAGTCGGGAATGACGAATTACATGAAATTGCAAAATCATCATTCGGTCCACTTATCCCACAAGATATTACTTGGAAAAACCATAATTCAATCCGATTGCAGAAATTTACTAAAAAATGACGATTTGTTAACGATGGTACAAAATTAACAATTCCACAGTGTGCAGAGTGCAGTGGTCACAGTAATTATAAACGGAGCATTCGAGTAGTTATAAATGGTAATTATAAATTGATACTGAGCATTCAAGTGTAGAGTCTTATCGAAGACAGACGATGACACGAGCGGGTGAGGTAGCTCTGTTGGTGAGAAATGTTACTTCAGTTCCTTGCGAGGGGTGACATGATTCAGGAGATTTATGTCGTATGGATAGATCTGGGGAAATTGTAAGGGCGTGAAACGGAACGTAATTGGAGTTGTCAACAGGGCACCCCAAAAACAGTAGCTAGATATAGGGTACATGTCGAATCAAAGAGTTATAATTGGCATGTCATAAAGATAATGTTACGTTAATTTGGCATGTCATAAAGATAATGCTTGTTATTTGTAGATTTCAAAATGCAGGTAGAATGGGAAAATCAGGGTTGGTACCCTGGACCGCAAGAAAGGGGGTTTGGTGGAGTGCTCCGTGATGATTTATTGATAGCAGCTTGTACTGGACCCTACCAGGCGAGAAGGGAATTTTCCATTTAGTGTGGTGTAAATGAACCGGATTTTGATAAGAGAATCGAGGTAATGAGGCATTACGAGGAAGTGAGCAAAATTATGATGTTTTGATGTACAATTTGAGAGGGAGTAGGGTAATTCGGAGGTGTCGGTATTATGGGAACAAAGGGGACTATGGTGTCATGGGGGAGGAGCTAGCCAAAAAGTTGGACTGGAAAGATACCCAGTAGCGCCGGGAGTGGAACAAAAATGACAGGTATTTCTGGGAATAATACAAGAAAGTGTAGGGTTAGTTTCATTCCAAAGAGGAAGACGGATTCTAAGTGGAGTAAAGGGCGGCCGTGGCTGAAAGGGAAGTCAGGGGACCGTATAACAATAAAGGATAAGAATTGTAGCATAGCATAGGTGAGCGGGAATCAGAGAATTGGCGTAATTTTTAAAGGAGCAACAGAATATAACTAAATAGGCAATACGGGAAGATAATATGAGGGACGTGGATAAGCCATCGACGATATAAAGGAGGATTGTAAACACTTATTTAGGTATTGTGAAGAGGAAATAAATAGTTTAAGTCCAAATTTGGACAATTGGAGACTGAAAATGTGAAAGTTTATTATGGGGATCAAGGAAATGGCAGACGAGGTGAACAGCTACTTTGGAACCATCTTCACTAAGGAGGACACAAACATCTCCCTGGTGTACTGTGGCCATAGAGGATCAAGGGTGGTGAGGCGACGGTGATAAATGAAGATCAAGCAGGTGACATTAGCATAGAAAGTAGGTGAGGAGTAGCATTCAGCGTTAGGAGGACGGTATTGGTAAAGGAAGGAAGGGAGTGAAAAAGATTTCTCGGTCTTAAAGAGCATCCCAGCTTATCAAGCAGTCCCAGATGACAGTCCTGACATTACTGGAATTCGTGGCAGAGAGGTGGCGGTGATATTTCCAATTCTATGCAGATTTAATTTCAATGTTTACTACTGATTTCAGGATCAGTTAATGTGGATTCGAGCTAATGTTTATCTCACTTTTTTTTTAAGCGGGAAAGAGAAAAAACAGGAAATTATAGAACTGTTAGCCTGACATCAGTGGTGCGGAAGATACTGGAGTCAATTGCAAAAGATGAAAGCTGCACACTTAGATAGCAGTAGCAGGATCGGTCCGAGTCAGCATCGATTTATGAAGGGGAAATCATACACGGGAGGGGGGCTGCTCCCCAACGCAATATTCCACCTCTCCACCAATTCCAATATTGGTGGCCATTCGGGGAGAGGGGTCTTTTTTGGAGCGCTAGCATAGTGTTGTGCGCCGAAGGGACTGCTTTCCAAGGACTGGTGTGGACATTCTGGGCCGAATGGATTCCCTGGGCTGGCAGTTCAGTCACTCATTCACTCATTCACTCAGTCACTCTGTCACTCAGGTCTGGCAGTTCAATCACTCAGGCCTGGCAGTTCAGTCACTCAGGCCTGCGGGCTGGAGCCTCATTCACGCAGAGATGGTGGGCTGGCAGCTCAGGGCTGTTGGGCTGGCAGTTCAGAAACTGCCAGAAATTCTGCTCAAATCAGATGAGAGTCTCTGTGAGTAGAAGACGGGGAAGGTGGAGAATCAACTTTTAAAAATTTTTCGTCAGATTACGGCAATGAAGGAGGAAAAGTCTAACCTGGAGTGCATCTCACTGGGAGCCAAAGACGAGAGGGAGAAAATTACTGGCGTGAGGTTTAGTACTTACAGGGGTAATGCTTACCGATGGGCCGAAGGAACTCCTTCTGGGCTAGTACAGGCATGGTGTGGCGTGTGGACATTAATACAATGAGCGTGAAATCTCAATTAATTGCACTTTTTTCTGGAGTTTTGCCGGCCTGACACGTGCCTTTTGGGCCAAAATGCTAATCCTGGGTCATTATCGTCAAAAGGGAATGGTTTCTGGCCTAATAGGGGCCTTGTGGACCGAAATGATTGGTTTTAGGTTGGGCAAAGGTGGGCTGGCATGTGACTCACTCACTCACGGCTGGTGGGCTGGCAGTTGACTCACGGCTGGTTGGCTGACAGTTGACTCACGTCTGGCGGGCTCACACACACACCCTCCATCACACACACGCAATCCATCACACATACACACATTCATACATACGCACACAGCCACACACACACACCCTCCATCTCACACTCTCACACACACCAATATCCATCACACACTCACAGGCACACTCAGCCACCCTCCTTCTCTCACTCCACTGATTCACTCACACTCATTCAAACACACGCAACATATATACGAGAGTAAAATCTCTTGAATCTACTCACGCGGCAGAGCGCTGCATCTCTGTTCGAGCAGGAATTCCGGAGTGAGCCGGACCTTTGGAGCAACGGAGTGCAGGGGCCAACAAGTCAAGTCAATTCAAATCAAGTAAAGCAAGTCAAATCAAGCACAGTGCTGCAGTGCCAACAATCCATTTCAAGTCAAGTCAAGTCAATCTATTTCAAGTTTAAGTCAACTCAATCCATGTCAAGTCAAGTCAAGTCGATTCATTTCAAGTCAGGTCAATGTCAAGTCAATCCATTTCCAGTCAGTTCACTTCAGGTCACTCCAATTCAATCCAAGGCAATCCAAGCCAAGCCAAGTCAAGTAAAGCCAAACCAAACAAGCCAGCGCAGGCGGGGCCAATTATACAATCCATTTGCCAGCAAAGTTAATCCATTTAAGTCAATTTCCAGTCAAGTCAAATCAAGTCAAGTCAATCCAGTTCAAGTCAAGTCAACTCAATCCATTTCAGGTTAAGTCAAGTCAAGTCGCAAAGCCATTTCAAATCAAGTCAATTCAATCCAGTTCAATGTCAATCCAAGTCACCCCAAGTCAATCCAAGTCAATCCAAGTCTATCCAAGTCAATCCGAGGCAATCCTATTTCAATCCAAGGCAAAACAAAGTCAATCCAAGACAATCCAAGCCGAGCCAAGTCAAGTCAAACACAGGGCAAGCGGGGCCAACCACTACAATCCATTTGCTTTCATTTCAGATCAAGCAAAGCAAAGGCAAAGCAAAAGCAAAAGCACATGGCAGACGGGGCCAGCCAACAATGCAATCCATTTGCAATCATTCCAGGTCAAGCAAAGCAAATCAAGTAAAGTCGAGGTCAATCCACTTCAAGTCAAGTCAAGTCAATTCAACTCTAAATCGATTTCAAGTCAAGTTACGTCACGTAGGTCAATCCATTTCAAGTCAAGTCAAGTAAATCCAGTTAAGTAAAGTCAAATCATTTCAAGTAAACTCAATCCATTTCAAGTCAAGTCAAGTTGAGTAGTCAATCCATTTCAATTCAAGTCAAATCAAGTCAATCCATTTCAGTCAAATCCAAGTAAGTCAGTCAGGTAAATTCATTTCAAGTCAATCAATCCATTTCATGTCAAGTCAAGTCATTTTATGTTACGTCAATCCATTGCTAAAGTCAAGTCAAGTTACAGTCAAGTCAGTCAATCGATTTCAAGTCAACTCAAGTCAATCCATTTCAAGTCAAGCTAAGTCAATTGCTTTCAAGTCAGCCAATCCATTTCAAGTTTTTCAATCCATATCCAGTCAATCTAGTTCGTCAATCACTCGTCGGTCAATTTCATGGCAATTCAAATCATGTCATCCATTTCAAGCAAGTCAAGTCAATCCACGTCAATCCACGTCAATCCAATCAATCCAAGTCAATCCAAGTCAAATCCAAGTCATCAAGTCAATCCAAGTCAATCCAAGTCACTCCAAGTCACTCCACCCAGTCAATCAGTCAAATCCAGTCAATCCTAGTCCATCCAAGTCAAGTCAAATGAAGTCAAGTCAAGTTAGTCAAGTCAATGCAATTCAATCCAAGTCAATGCAATTCAATCCAAAGTCAATGCAAATGTCAATCCATTTCAAGTCAAGGTTTCAATCCCAGTCAGTCCATTTCAAGTCAGGTCAATCCAATCAATCCATTTCAAGTTTTAAGTCAATCCATTTCAATCCAAGTCAATCCAAGTCAATCTAAGTCAATCCAAGACAATCCGAGTCAAAGCCATGCCAAGTCAAATGTAAAGGGCAGCAGGGGCCAACAACACATTCCATTTGCTTTCATTTCAGCAAAACAAAGGGAAAGCAAAAGCAAAAGCACAGGCAGGCGGGGCCAGCCAACAATACAAATCCTTTTATTTTCATTTAAGATTAAGCAAACAAAGTCAAAGCATGCAAATGCACAGGGCAGGCGGGGCCAGCAAACAATAAAATCCATTCGCTGTAATTTCAGGTCAAGGCAAAGCAAAGGCAAAGCAAAAGCAAACGCACAGGCAGGCGGGGCCAGCAAACAATACAATCCCGTGGCTTTCATTTCAGGTCATGCAAAGCAAAGACAAACAAAAGCAAAAGCACAGGGAAGGCGCTTTTTTCAGGCCCGCTAACAATACAATCATAATTTTGCTTTCATTTCAGGTCAAGCAAAAAAAAAAAAAAAGCAAGGCAGCAATTTTCCAGGCACAGCTCTAGGTCAGGTAAACTCATTGCATTTTCACTTCATTTCAATTTCCATTTAAGTCCAAGCACAGGGCTGGCTAAACTACTCATTGCATTTTGGCATTTAATTTCCATTACCATTGCAGTTTCAAGCACAGGGCATGCCAAACACTCATTGCATTTTCGCATTGGGCTACCAATTATTTATTGCCAATTCGTTTTGCAAACTCTCAGCTCAGTTGACTCACAGTTTAGAATCACAGTGGTGGACTCTCCCTCACAATCTTCCAGAGTGAGTGACTCACGTCCGGCAGCCGGGGCTAAATTCTCCCGCCCCCCCCCCCCCCCGGAAGGGGCGTTGCCTTCACCATGGTGAGAGGACAATCAAGCTAATCTCACGATTTTTAACCATTTCATATTTATTTCAGCGATCGGAAAAATCCTTTGGCTGCTGCAGCGGAAGGGGCTGTAAGTAGGATGGCAAAAAATCACAGAGATATAGGGTTACGTTTTTTTTCTAAAATCAATTAACAACTTAGAGAGGAAATGGTCAAGATGAGAGTTTTAGTATTAATGACAGATATTATTAATTCAGATGAAAGGATTACAGGTAACATTAGCAAATTTTGCATATGACACAAAGCTGTGTGGCAGTGGGAACTGTGAGGAGGATGCTATGAGAATGCAGGGTACTTGGACAGGTTGATTGAGTGGGCAGATGGCATGGCAGATGCAGTTTAATGTGGAAATATATATTATCCTTCTTTGTAGCAAAAACAGGAAGGCAGATTATTCTCTAAATGGTGTCAAATTGTGGAAAAGTGGAAGTACAACGGGGATCCGGGGGTCCTTGTTCATCAGTCAATGAAAGTAGCACGCTGTTGCAGCAGGTAGTGGAGAAAGCAAATGGTATGTTGGCCTTCATACAAGATGAGTCGGGTATAGGAGCAAATAGGTCCTTCTGCAGTTGTATAGGCCCCTAGTGAGATCACATCTTGAGTATTGTGTGCAGTTTTGGTCTCCTCAAATTTGAGGAACGACATTCTTGCTATTGAGGGAATGTAGTGCAGGTTCACAGGATTAATTCCCGGGGTGGTGGGACTGTCATATGCTAAGAGATATTGAACGACTGGAACTTAGAAGGGTGAGAGGGAATCCTATTGAAACATATACGATTATTAAGGGTTTGGACACGCTAGAGGCAGAAACATATTCCCGATGTCGGGAGACTCCAGAACCAGTGGGCACTGTTTACAAATAAGGGGTAAGCAGTTGAGAACGGAGATAAGGAAACACTTCTTTCACACAGAGATTGTGAGTCTGTGGAACCTTCTGCCTTAAGGGGCGGTGGAAGCCGGTTCTCTGGATACTTTCAAGAGAGAGCTAGATAGGTCTCTTAAAGATTGCGGAGTTAGGGGATATGTGGTGAAGGCGTGAACGGTGCACTGATGGTGGATGAATCAGCCATGATCACATTAAATGGCGTTTGCTAGGCTCGAAGGGTCGAATGTGTCCTACTCATGCACCTATTGTCTATTGGCTAAAGAGCCACTTTTTTGTGGGTACACAAAAAGCTGGGGAAACTCAGCGGGTGCAGCAGCATCTAAGGAGCGAAGGAGATAGGGCCTACGTTTCGGGCCGAGACCCTTCTTCAGACTGTCAGGGATCAGGGAAACGAGAGATATAGACGGTGATGTGGAGAGATAAGGAACAATGAAGTGAAAGATATGCAAAAAAGTATCGGTGGTAAAGGGAACAAGCCATTGTAAGCTGTTTGTGGTGGTGAAAATGAGAAGCTGGGTGCGACTGGGGTGGGGTAGAGATAGAGATCGAGGGAAATGCCAGGGCCCCAGGCTGAGGGAGAGGTGGGAAGGGGAGGAGACAGCAAGGGTGGGGTAACAGAATGAGAAAATTCAATATTCAAGCCCAAAGGATGCAGACTCCCAAGCGGAATATGAGGTGCAGTTCCTCCAGCTTGCGGTGTTGCTCACTCTGGCCGTGGAGTAAGGCCCAGGACCGAGAGGTCGGGATGTGGAATGGGAGGGGGAGTTGAAAGTGCTGAGCCACCGGGAGGGTCGGGTTGGTTATTGCGGACCGAGCGGAGGTGTTCGGCGAAGCGATCGCCAAGCCTCCGCTTGGTCTCACCGAATATAGATCATCTGGCATCTGGACGGCATCTGGAGCAGCGGAGGCCAGTAGATGAGGTTGGAGGAGGTGCAGGTGAAAAACCCTCTGTCGGACCTGGAAGGAATGCTGCTTGGGTCCTTGAAAAGGAGTGGAGGGGGGAGGTGAAGGGACAAGTGTTGCATTTCTTGCGGTTGCAAGGGAAAGTGCCCGGGGAAGGGGGTAGAGTGGGGAGGGTAGGGAAGAATGACAAGGGAGTTGCGGAGGGAGCGGTGAGCGGAGCGGTTTTTTGGTTTGCGGAAGGCAGAAGACAGGGGGGAGATGGGAAAGATGTGGCGGGTGGAGGGGTCACGTTGGAGTGGAGGTGGCGAAACTGGCGGAGGACTATATGTTGTATTTATGCCGGCTGGTGGGGGTGAAAGGTGATGGACCATGGGGACTCTGCCCTCCTGCCCTGTTTGCGAGTGGGGGAATGGGGAGCGAGGGCAGTGTTAGCGGGGTATGGAGGAGACCTGGTGCCTGGGTGCGAGCCTCATCAATAGTGGGGGAGGGGAATCCCCGTTCTCTTCTCTGAAGAATATGAGGCCATTTTTTTGTGATGACCTGGTGTGGAACACCTCATCCTGGGAGCAGATGCGGCATTAGGCGCAATTACGGAGGAAATTGGGAATAGGGGATGGAGTCCGTTACCCGGGAGGCAGGCAGGAGCAGGGTGGGAGGAAGAGTAGTCCAGGTATGCTGTGGGTGTCAGTAGGTTTGTAGTGGATGTCGGTCAGGAGCGATCACCTGCAATAGAGATGGTGAGATCAAGGAAGGGTAGGGAAAGTGTCGGAAATGGTCCAAACAGGCGTTATTTGAGTGCCGGATGGAAGTTGGTGGTGAAATGAACGAAGTCAGTCAGTTGTGTGTGGGTGACAGGAGGTGACACCAAAGCAGTCGTCGATGTAACGGATTAGAGGTCGGGGAAATGGGGCCCTGGTACGCCGAGAACAAGGATATGTTCGACGTACCCAACAAAGAGGCAAGCGTAGCTGGGGGCCCATGCGTGTCCCCATAGCTAACTGCCTTGTGTTTGGAGGAAATGGGAGGGAATCAAAAGAGAAGTTATTGAGGGTGAGGACCAACTCTGCTAGGCGGAGGAGGGTGTCAGTGGACGGGTATGGGTTGTTGCTCCTCTGGTCGAGGAAGAACCGGAGGGCTTTGAGACCGTCCTGGTGGGGGATGGAGGTGTTAGAGTGACTGGAACGTCCATGGTAAAGATGAGAGGATGGGGGCCTGGAGAATGGAATGCACTGGAGCGACGGAGAGTGTCTGAGGTGTCTTGAACATAGTTGGGGAGGGATTTAAACAAAGGGGGAGGTCGGGATGGGCGTCAAGGTATGTGGAAATGTGTTCGGTGGGGCAAAACGAACAGGCAGAGACAATGGGTCTGCCAGGGGCAGTCGGGTTTGTGGATTTTGGGGAGAAGGTAAATCGGGGGCCGTGCGGGGCTGGGGGGAAACGATGAGGTCGGAGCTCGGTGGGGTAGGGAGCCCGAGCTGATGAAGTTGGTTATGGTGCTCGAGATGATGGTGGCGCCTGGTGGTGTTCGTCAGTGGGGTCACTGGTCCAGGGGGTACCATTTTTTTGTTATGTTTTGTGCAATATTTCTGTCAAAAACGTCTTCAGACTCCTTCACATCTCGGTAAATTTGGTATGTTCGCATAATCATAAGATATCTCCTCAGATTTTAATTGCACAGGATAACTTGTAAAACATAAGAGAGGGTGCACATTTGCAATTTATTTGTGCAGCTAATTGAGGAAAATTCTAAAGAAACCGCAATAACGCGTACTACAACAATATTTAAGCTGATAACCAATGTTTGATGTATTGACGATTTCAACTCTTGCAGAGACATGTCTCTACAGACTATTATTTTAACAGTGATGAAGGCATTGAAACAATCAACCTAATTAACGTGATCATGATTGGACTAATACCAATCCTCATTTGCGGATGATTTCCTTTTCAACCACCTTAGGTTTCTTCTTCCCGTAAAGTATAAGTACGAGCTAACTTTGAAAACGGGAGATCCGTGAGCCTATTGACCTGAGGAGAAAGGCTCTTCCAACTAATAATAACAAAAAAATGAACAAGCCTGCAACTGCTGTGACCGAGAGTATTTATTATACCTATATCTTCGCAATCATTGGAGTCCCAGGTAGGTTGAGCCAGAGAATGGATTTTACAGATGTACGTTGATATAGCTTGACAGACGATATGAACATCATTCACAAACATATCTGAAACTATTACAGATTTTTATGAAATTATTATAGCAAACAAAGTGCTGTCAAAAAAAAAGTATCGTGCCTGCGTGATCCTACTTATGTACTGGATCTAAAAAATCATGTGAACAAATGATTGAATTTTTCTGACGGTAAAATTATATATAAACGTTTTATAAGTAAATATAATTTTCTATATATTTAACATTAGTCAAGTCCACTGAACACAACATTTAGCCCTCCTCCTCCTCCTCATGCACAGTCCCAACCTGAACAATGGGCCGATTCAACGCTTCCAAAGAGGGTCTGCATATAAATCGGTGTTTCCTCTTTCTATTTTCATTCCATGCTGTTGACTTTGCATTGCTTCATTATACGAAGAACAAGTAAACGTACGGCGGCCTGCCGCTGAGCATTATAGATCATAACTGATTTTAAATTTAGACTTCACGATCGAAATAAAAATAACAATGGTTTGATGGATGCTGTTCTCTGTATTCTGCAACTCTCGCTGAAGAATGTCAGTCATGTAAGCGAGTCCGTGCGCATGCTATGATCGCAGGTTCCTCCATCTGCTGATAACTTTACTGCGAAATAAAACATGCAAGCCGAGGGATGCTTTTACGAGTGTTTTCCATAAAACAGACGTCTTTTTATTTCATTGTGAATGCTCAGCTAAATAGGTCATGGTTTACTGAGGCTGAGCAACGTAGTACTTTAAAGCATTGTACATTTCAATACAAGTTGCACAAAGTGAAACTGTCTAATGGTCCTGATTTGACCTAGATTTGAACAGCAGGAAAAAGAAAATTCGCCGTTGCGTTTCAGGAAGATTTAACTTTTTACATTCAGCAGACATTCAGAAGAAAGGTAAAAACACTTGTTCCTTTTAGACATAAAATGCTGGAGTAACTCAGCGGGACAGGCAGCGTCTCTGGAGAAATGAATGGGTGACGTTTTAGGTCACCTATTGCGTTTAAAGACTGTTTTTCAGATTTAATCGCTATAATCATTTGTGTTCTTATCGCCTAGAGGTGATTGAAAGTGCTTAGGATTCATCTGCAAACTGCGAAGGGTTGCGTAGCGGAGATTAGTGCATTCTCCAGGCTTAGTAGTTTGGGTCGAGACAACGCCTAATCACTTCCAGGAGCACGCTCTCTCTTTACTCATGATGTTGCTGTTCACACAAAAGTGTATTAGATGCGGTAACTCTACATTATTCAGCTGAGATGTCGTATGTTCGCATTTAAACCCGTCAGACCTACAGCAGTCACAGCTCGAGACATTGCATCGTGTTGCTTCTTTAAATTGTTACGTATTTGCAAGTGTTCGAGATTATCAAACCGGAATTCAACCTCCTCCTAGAGCCCTTCAACACGTATTGTCAATTGGCCAACAGGATTATTCCGGGGATACGCACGCAGACCTCTATCGCATGGATCTTACATGTATGTTTCTCATTCAATTCGTCTTGCAAGATAGACAACGATCCCACGCTTTTAGTGGTTTGCAAGCTGCAAATTTTTAGCAGTAAAATGCTAACCTGTCAGTCAGTACAGCGGGTCAGGATGTACATGTGTTGAAAGCCGATCATGACGGTTGGAGCTGTTAGCATATCGACAGGTTGTGCCTCTGCCGTTGAGTTGTGTTGCCCGGTTTTTGTTGGCTCTCGAGTAACTGCCTACCAGCTGTGATTGACTGAATTTCACAGCGTCAAGACACCACCGAGAGAGCTGTCGGACTGATGCCGGCTTACTGTCGTTCACTTCCATATCGGAAGTACACGTGTGTTTAGAATTGGACAACGAATAGTGAGTATGAGCACAATTTGTATCCGTAACCAATTTAATGTCGCGACGGCGGATAACAAAAGGTAACGTGACTAAATTATTTGAATATTGGTCCTGGTCGACGCGGCCGGTAATAATTAAAGCACGAGATTGCCCTTCAATTTCTCAGTAAGGTTGAATTATTGGCAGGTGCTTCAGATGTTTCAATTAAATCGGTGTATTTAATGCTAAAGTTTTCATTATTTGCTGTGATTCATCTATTCAATATTTTCTAGACTGCCATGAGCCATTTGGAGATATTTCACAAATAAAACTGGCGATAATTGTTGAGTATCAAAGGTTGTCTGGCTTTTTCCAAAATCCCGACCTCGGTCCATGATATGTGTGCGAATTAATGTGTGAAACTTATCCGCCGCAAAGTTTCTGTGGCGGATATCAGACGTCAGCCTGCTTGGTCCGCCATAATCGGAAATTAATTAGTGTATTTGGACTCCACGTGCAGAGAAATGGACAGCAGACTGCCATCAAAATGTTAAAGATTGTCCCCTGCTAATTATTACAGTAGATGAACAGAATGAGAAACGTGAGACGTGTGTATGCATAGGGGGGCAAACAATTCACATGCTGCTGTGAGCTCTAAAACGTCACATTTGCAGATAAGCTACGAAAATTATCAGTGTGGTTACCAGTGGGGAGGCTCGAGTGCAACAGTTTACATGACATAACATGAGTGCCAAACACGTGACAACGAAAAGGTAACATGAGTTCCAAACACGTGAAAATACAATCTGAAAATCTGAAACAAGTCTAGCAGACAACACTGCTACTTTCTCGCAGCTGTGTGCTCAATGCTCTACTCCAAAATACAACCATGTGTGTTTGACCACGTACAACGTTAACTCGGTCTCTATGTGTGCCGATGATGCCTCTGCTGACGGGCACTTCGACAATAATGATGAGACGAAGTAGAGGAAGGAAATCCGGTACATAGTGTCAGTGAGTCAGGACACTATCTAGACGTTAACATCTGGGCGACACAGTTGAGTGTGAACCAAAGGACGCGGAGAGGACAAATACCGCCCCATCTCATCTCTAGATGTGATCAACATTTCGTGTTATTTGGCAAAAATATCAACAGAACCATTACGGAGATGCGATAACCAAAAAGCGCATGAATGTGTTCACTTTGTTAGAAGTCTGAGAATATTCGACGTCCACGGAGATTCTCTGCAAACCAGGCAGATGCGCTGCACAAAGAATTTCGACGGATTCGTTCTCGGGCAGCAACGGTAACTTCTCAGTCCTTAATCGCCTGGTCAAGAGAGGGCGGTGAAACCCAAAAAACATCTGTCCCAGAGTACACGCTTTCTTCTATCCAGTCCAACGCGAATGCAAGATGGCTGCTGCCCAGACCATTCTGTTATCCATCTTTTACCTTCTGGAACGTCCATATTTAAAGAAAGATTCTGCTCCACTGCTATCAATCTCCTTAACCAACCATTAATTTCACAACACTTTCAGGGAGGCAGCGTCAGATACCTTTAATCTTAACACTCCATCATCTCGTAATTGTTACTTAGTGATTTTTTTTGCAATTCCTCAAACTGAATTACTATTTTTGCATCATTCTGTCATTTTTGCAGTCGGTGGTACATTTTTTATTGATTTTACCTTTATCGTACGCCATTATCTCTATGAGCTACATGATTTAATTGCATCCAGGTTTATTTGACAACAACGTAATATGAACCTGAGGTATTTCGAGTATATTTATTAAAACACTTTATATTTTGCAAGGAGCAGTAAACATGAGGCTTTCAGTTTGAAGTATTTTTTAACATAAGAACGTCTCGCCCTATGACGAAATATTTTTGTTTTAGTGGAGCATCAGACCTGCTGAATTGAAAGGGGTCCAACCGTATACCTGTGTAATACAGTTCGTTATTCCAAATTCTTAACGGCAAAAACAACTCGTACACGCATGACAAAATGAAGCAAATTAATATATATGTCGCAGGTTATTTCTTCATTCGTAATTCAATTTTCTTTCTTTCGGTTGCAGCAAATATGGTGGCAATCCTGATCTTGTCGTCTGGAAAGTGCGGACTCACTAGATGTGTCATCCAGTATCTGAAATCAATGGCAGTAGCTGATCTAATGGTACTGGTTTTCAATGTAATACTCTATGAGATTAAAGAGGCATATTTTCCGCATTCATTCCTCAATTATACCCCCATTTGCAGTCTTGTAATTGCACTGATTTATATTTCGCTCGATTGGTCCGTCTGGCTGACTGTCACTTTTACATTCGATCGATTTGTTGTTATATGTTGCCAGTCGTTGCGTTCGAAATATTGTACCATGAAGACTGCATTGAAGGTAATAACAGCTGTGTTTATGTTAAGTATTTTAGAAAATATTCCAATCTACTTTATATTTGAACCACGTGAGGTAATTAATGATATACCATGGTCCTGTTATGTAAAATCAAGTTTCTACACATCACCCACCTGGGTCGCATATTTATGGTTTGAAACTATCTTAACCCCATTTGCGCCATTTGCGTTGATCTTTCTGCTGAATACTTTGACCATAAAGCATATTATCATGGCCAACAGAGTCAGGAGCAAGCTCCGAGGAAGTAATAGAGAGGCGTGTCAGACTGATCAAGAAACTGAGAACAGAAGGAAATCGATCATTTTACTCGTTGCAATATCTAGCAACTTTATTTTCTTATGGATGGTCAACCTTGCATGCTTCATCTGTGTACAGTTTACAGATACTCAATTTTTGGAAACAGATTACAACGACTCTTTCACCATTGCGGAAAAAAGTGGCTATATGCTGAGGTGTTTGAGTACTTGCACAAACACTTTCATTTATGCAGTTTCACAGAGACACTTCAGAGAGGAACTAAATAATGTAATTCCACGTCTATTTATTTCCATTGCCAATATATTCAAACGTGGGACCACAAAGGAAACCTTATCCAAAAATGTAAATAAGTGATCGTTTGAGAGACATACATATATATCTGTAACATGTAAGAGCAATTGTCGTGGTATCCCTTTCCACAATGTCTTTGGATTTCTTTCACTATTTAGCCACCTTCAACCAATAATAAACCGAAGTGATATTTTTTAAATGTAATGTAATTCAATATAGTATATTTGATTCAACCTACTGATCCCATTAATGCGACAACTTATTTTTGAAGTCCATTGTGTATCATCAGAACCAGAAAATCATCCATATTAGTATAACATGGTTTGTTGTAAACCGGGCAGAATTAGAGATGGACTGCATTATAAAAAAAAGGTTCTGTGACCTGACGGACGCCAAGGATAAAATATAAATCACGTTCCTTCCCACTGAGATGATATCAGTTTTTAAAAACGATATCATCCAACCTTAAACCCAGTTGCTCTTGTTTTTGACTTTCAATTCTGCACGTGCCTCTTATAATTTAATATAACTGCATCAGTTCGTCCCGGTTCTCCCATTTATCGGCATTCCTTGGTGCAATGCATTTGCCTTCTTTACCCCATAAGTATTTGCTTTCGAAAAATTCATCACTTCGCACATCTCGGGATAAAATTCACGTGCCAATGTTCCATCAAGATTTCTAACTGGTCGATATTCAGCTGCAGCCTCAGCTAATTTTCCACGCGGTCCACAACATCAATATTTTTCTGTCATCCTCAAACTCACTAATCATATATCCAACATTCCGCACTGAATTAGTAATGTATATGAAAAAAAGCAAAGACCTATCACCAATGTAAAGTCCAGCGATGGTCGCATATTTTCTAATGAGATAATAAATCTTCCACCACCACCCCGGGGCCTTATCGCACAAATGGAAACATCGCATTTATCTCCCTGTGAATTAAACTACTGGACCTCTCTACATTGTGAGATCTTGAGAATACCTTAATAAAATCAATTTAAGTATTGTTCACTGTCTTCATCCATATTATGAAATGCCTCAATCACATTTGTGAATAGTTCCAACGCATACTTACGTGCTGACTATGCCTGATGAGACATTGCTTCAGACTTAACGTTCCTTGGACCATAAGACTTTCAGACATTGGAGCAGATAGGTTAGACCAGTTCGACCAGTTGACTGCCGGTCGATCATGGCGATTTTCTTTTTCTCTCAACCGCATTCTCCTTCATTCTCTCGGTAGCTTTGGCGTCCGTATTGATCAAGGGCTCATGTATCGGTTATTGGTTGATAAAGTAACGTATGTTCTGATCTATACAGCCATTTGTGGCAAAGACTTTCAAATATGCACCGCGTTCTGGCTAAACAATCTCTTCTTTTGACCACTATAATTCTTATTCATTGAATGACTTCTACGTGCACTCCATACCTAGATATGACCATAATAGGTCAATAACCGTTTGTCACCCTGCTACAACTTAATTACATGTTTGCACAGTTGCCGGAAAGGAAAGTGCAAATTACTGTGATGGAATAAAAGAAAAACGTGGAAACATACACCCTTTCTATTTCTCCACCGGAACGTTGACTGTTGCTCGTCCCACAGATATTGGTTCGCCAGCATTTACTCTTTCCAGTTCAGATCAGCACATTTGTTACTTGATCTTCACCTTACTATATGAATGAAGTGACAATTGTAAAGTTTAACAACCAGCGACTCCTAAACTAGTATGAAGCAAAGAATAGGTTGTGTAAAAGTATCATAATGATAAAAGGAACGCGATTAAATTGCCGTCAGTGTCTATTGTTGTGGGCTATATTTTCTTTCACAGCGAGTTTTAAGTTACTGTCCTCTGATGATTCTACTGTTGATCGGAAGGTGTCTTTTGTCAGAAGATTAGAGGGAACAAACAGAACAATAGAAAGTAAAGTGTATTCAAATTATGCATTGTCGTATATGCTATCCCCTATTTTATTATCCGTGAACTCCTTATTCATTAAGAAGTTTGCGTTCGCTGTAATGTACAATGATCTATCGCTTTTCATTTCAATAACTGTAAAGGCCCGTTTCATGTGGTTTTGGAGGTAGTTATTTTATCTCACAAAAGTCTACAAATATCGACATGAATAAATCTTAATTGAAAGGTTGGATGAAAGGTATGAGTGGTCACGGTGACTCAGCGGCTCGGCAGCTCAGAGTTACTCAGAGTTCAGAGTTACTGCCTCCCACGCTCCAAGGACGTACAGGTTTGTGTATTAATTGGCTTGAGAAATGTAAAAAAAAAATTGTCCCTTGTCGGTGTAGGATAGTGTTAACGTGCGGGGATCACTGGTCGGCACGGACACGGTGGCCTGAAAGACCTTTTTCCACGCTGTATCTCGAAAACTAAAAACTAAAACTGTACAGATTTTTAAAAAAAAATCTCTCCTTCACTAACACATAATAAAACCTTATGTATTAGTATGCAAAAATATGATTATTACTGTGCTACAATGCAATAATATATGTTAAGAGAAAAAAAAATGTCTTCCTCTTTGGAATGAACTGATCCTGTACCTTCTGTATTATTCCCAGAAATACCCGCCATTGTTGTTCCACTGTCATCCCTGCTAGGGTATCTTTCCAGTCAACTTTGGCCAGCTCCTCCCTCATAGCTCCATAGTCCCCTTTGTTGAACTGTAATACTGACCCCTCCGAATTATCCTTCTCCCTCTCAAATTGTAGATTAAATGTATCATGGTGGCCGATTAGGAAAAGGGGAGATGCAGTGCGACCTGGGTGTCATGGGACACCAGTCATTGAAAGTAGGCATGCAGGTGCGCAGGCAGTGAAGAAAGCGAATGGTATGTTAGCTTTCATAGCAAAAGGATTTGAGTACAGGAGCAGGAGGTTCTACTTCAGTTGTATAGGGTCTTGGAGAGACCACATCTGGAGTATTGCATACAGTTCTGGTCTCCAAATCTGAAGAAGGACGTTTTGCCATAGAGGGAGTGCAGAGAAGGTTCACCAGACTGATTCCTGGGATGTCAGGACTGTCTTATTAAGAAAGACTGGATAGACTCGGTTTATACTCTCAAGAATTTAGGAGATTGAGAGGGGATCTTATAGAAACTTACAAAATTCTTAAGGGGTTGGACAGGCTAGATCCAGGGAGATTGTTCCCGATATTTGGGCGGTCCAGGACAAGGAGTCACAGCTTAAGGATAAGGGGGAAATCCTTTAGGACTGAGATGAGAAGGACTTTTTTCACACAGAGAGCGGTTTGTCTCTGGAACTCTTTGCCACAGAGGGTAGTGGAGGCCAGTTGATTGGCTCCATTTAAGAGGGAGTTAATTGCCTTCTCCCGGATAGGCTCCAGTACAAGCTGCTCTCAGAATCCATCACGGAGAGACCCCCACAAACTCCCTTTCGTGGGGTCCAGTACCAATCTCGTTTATCCAGTCTACCTGCATGTTGAAATCTCACATAATAACCGTTGTATTATCTTTACGACATGCCAATTTTAACTCCACATTCAATTTGCACCTATATCCAGTTTACTGTTAGGGGGGCAGTAGATATTTCCCATTAGGGTTTTTTTACCCTCACAATTCCTCAGTTCTCTCCAAACTGTATCTTCTGATTCTATGTCGCCCCTCTCAAGGGACTGAATTTCATTCCTCACCAACAGAGCTACCCCACCCCCTCTGCCCACCCTGTCTGTCATTCGATAGGACGTCTACCCTTGAATATTCAGTCCCAGCGCTGGTCCTCTTGCAACCATTCCCACAACATCATACGTGCTAATTTATAACTGAGACTCAAGCTCATCCACTTTATTTCTTATACTTTGCGCATTCATAAACAACACTTTGACTTCAGTAATCACCTCCCTCGCACACCGGCCCTGACCTTAATCCGTCTCGACTTTCATTCCCATTACTTCCTGAGTCTTTTGTACCTTTTCCTGTACTCGCTTTGCCTTTAACAGCATTTTTATACTCCCAATTTGTCAACACCCCCCCCCCCCCCCCCAACACCACAATTTATTTTAAACCGACACGTGTAGCACTAGCAAACCTGCCTTTTAGAACGTTGGTCCCCGTCCAGTTGATGTGTAACCCGTCCCTATTCTACCTGTCACCCCTACCACAGAATACATCCCAGTGGCCTAAAAAGCGTTATCTTTGCTCCCTGCACCAACCTCCAGCCACCCATTCAGGTCCCCTATCTCCCTGTTCCTGTCCTCACTAGCACGATGTACTGGAAGCAATCCAGGTATAACCACCCCAGAAGTCATGCTTTTCAAACGTCTTCCTAACTCTCTAAACCTGCGTTGCAGAACCGCCTTCCTCTTCCTCACGAAGTCGTTTGTGCCCACGTGCACACCTGCTGCGGGTTGTTCACCTTCCCTCTCGAAGATGTTGGTCTGTGATCTCTTTAACCCTGGCACCATGGAGGCAACAGACCATCCTGGAGTCTCGGCTGCCGCCACAGAATCTCCAGCCCGTACCTCGGACCATGGTGTCTCCCACCACTATAGCTCAGCCCGACGTCGGTCTCGCCGGTCGAGTCTCATCGCTTGGGTTAGAACCACTGACCTGTCCACTTGTCGGACTGGCAGCGTCGGCCGCCCCGACAGCTCCCAAAAGGGTGTGCCTGTTTTCATTAGGTTTTCATTCACACAGCCACCGGGGTCTCCTGCTCTCCACGCTTACTCCTCGTTCTCACATTCACCCACCTTCGCTCTTCCTGTAGCCTAGGCGTCTCCATCTCACTGTTGGTCTTATCCACGAAACTCTCGTTACCTCGGATGGCCCTGAGGTCATCCAGCTTCTTCCCCAGTGCCCCAACGTGGGACTTCAGGAGCTGAACCCGGACACACTTACCACAGTTGTAGCAGACAGAAGCATCATCAGTTTCCCTGACCTCCCACATCCTGCAAGCCTCGCACTGAATCAGTTTACCCCTCATGTCTTCATCGCATCCCGGCCTCTCCAACTCTTCGTGTAATCTCATCTCCTCAATCTCCTCGCCGAAGACTCTCGAGCCAAAGTCGGGCACTTTTCTCACGAGGCACGTTTCTCACGAGGCACGTTTCTCACGAGGCACATTTCTCACGAGGCACTTTTCTCACGAGGCACTTTTCTCACGAGGCACTTTTCTCACGAGGTACTTTTCTCACGAGGCACTTTTCTCACGAGTCACTTTTCTCACGAGGCACTTTTCTCACAAGGCATTTTTCTCACAAGCCAATCTTCTCACGGCACTTTCCCTCAAGGCACTTTTCTCACAAGGCACTTCCCTCGACAAGGCCGCTCCCCGCCAACAATCCTTGCTTAAATTGTCTGATAAAGTACCTAGTTCGCTACACAACAACCAATTAACAAATTGAATTCCTCAGCCAATCACCGAACTCACGCCTGCTGCTCCGGATAAGGTATTTGAATGTATTTGATCCGCCTAGCTTGTCGCACCCGGTTTTAATCTAACCGCTACTGAAATGGGCCTTGGCTTTCAGGCCTACTTAGACAACTTTCTACACTTCCGCTTGTCTAATACGCCAGAAATCGTAAGCGCTCTTTTTCATCAGTAGTTTTCATTTCTACTATCATTTCTACTACTTCGTCAAACGCCATCAGGAAAGCTTCTTACCGCAAAGGATCACCATTAAATGTAGGAATTTCTATTGGTGGAAGGGTGAAAGAGAGATTTATTTGAGCTATGAGCCTGTTGAATTCAGCTTAACTATGTGCCAATGCAAATAATGCATCCTGAGATCCCTGGCTTGGCGCAAACGAATGATAGACAGGCCTCTGATAATCATACTGGCATGCTCGAGCCTGTGTATCAGACTTTGGAAAAGCGTGCTGAGTTGTGGTTTAACCGGAGCCTTGACAGACGCCCCATAAGTACTTTGCTTAGGTCTTGCACCCAGTTGCTGAGATGAAGTTTTTTTCCTTTTTTGGCTGCATGCTTGTACTGAGTCACGAGGACGGATATCATCTGGCTGCAGATTTGAATTAGCTGTTGTTTTCATTTTGACAGCTCATTTTTCTATAATAAGAATTCATCCCCTCAGATGCTTTAGGGCTGCACCTTGAACCCTCACATTCTATTATCTCCTTCTTCGATTTGACAACCGTCAACTTTGTGGTTAGTTCCAGCTGTTCTTTTCGTCGTCTCAACTTTTCTTCTTGTCCCCTCATCTCTTCGTCTTGTCTCCACATTCTAATGTTCCCTTTCAGCTGTTCTACCTGTCGCTCAATCTCATGTTTCTTATCCAAGGCATACGCGTCTATTGACGGAGCGGCTACATAAACATGAACTTACATTTGAGCAGAGGCCCGTGACGCTGAACTGGCTGGAGAACCAGATTAACGTCTTGATCTTCGTGTAGGTACATTCGAAATAATATCTTGTAGTGGTAATCTCCTCTTCCATTTCAGCACCTTGTTACGTCGCTTTCTCAACTACTTGATTAAGTTGTGGCATAATTTCAGATAAGCAATCCTCCACCTCTTCCATGAAATCTTTGAATAACTTAATCTTTTCTTCCCACCACTGGGTGTATCTATCGCGTTCTACCTGAGGCAACTGTGAATCAAGCAGTGCCTTTTGTTTACGTCCAACCTCGTGGCAGAAGTTGAATAGTTGAACCAGATTAGATCGTACCTCGAGTTCTCATCTGATTCCATTCGTTTCTTCTGGTTGTCAGTTGATTTGGTAACTTGTATCCATACCTTGTTTCTCTCCTTCTGGGTTTTCTTTCAGTTAGACATCTTCGGCCTTATTTGCTTCTTCTAGATACCTTGGCCTCACTTCGCCACCTTGTGGCTCCTTCTGGCTCACCTGCTCCATCTTGCTCCATGGATTTAAACAGGTCTTGGTAGATTGCCAATTCGACTTACAGGGGCTCTTCAGTTTGCTTCAGTCACTACAGATAAACATTGAGCTGAATGTTCTGCAAACATCAGATAAGAAACTAAAAACAAAGTGGACTTTCAGAAAACATCCAATTTTTTTTCCAAGATTAGAAGTGACCTCAGTTCAAAAAGAACGTGCCTTGTCTCAACTTCAAAACAAACCGAGGCCACGCACCTGGATCTTCACTATCTTATTTCGCGTCTTGGCAGCCTTCCAAAACTTAGCAAAACTTGCTTCTAATACTTCTAATACTAAAAAAAAAAACAGACTCTTCAGAAGTTGATCAAAGTTAAAGCTTTCCAGATTTCAAATTCAGTATAATAGCTGTTCTACTGACGACTTCGTGGTGAAGGTCTCCTTCAGAAAGTCACAATAAATCTGGAAGCCAATAGCCGACTGAGATCTATTTTTTTTACAGTTCCACTTCCTATGAACAGATTTCAGTTCCTCTTCTGGACTAATTGTTCTGGTCTAATCTCTCTCCAGAGATTCTACCAACTCGTGTCTATAAGGTAGTTTTCGACTATATATAGTGGAAGATTATTATCTCAAGACATTTCTCCCTTTAGCCACGAAGAGAAGCAACGGGGTCGTTTACGCATGGGAGCTCTACACGAGACATTCAAAGCCATCCAAAGATAAATCATCAAAACACAGTCTCCTGATTAATAGTTTCTTTATTATCGTAGTAAAACAGTAAGATATACATCCAAACTTCTTCTTGTAAAGTGCACGTTAATCTTACTCGTAGTCAAATTCCAGCATGTGGCTCTGACATGTTAGGAAGCTCCGGAAATAGTCGAAAGCTATGCCATCCCGCCATGCTTCTTCCGAACTAAACTAAAAAACTACAAGCTTCTGTGCAATAATCCCAGCAGCAAACATGCCTCCGAAACGTAATAAATCCCACCCACATAATTACAGGCAGACAAAAATTAAAGGCAAATGCCACAATTTATAACATGCTAAGTTAAGCCAAATGGCCACTACAATTGGGAAGGCATAAGGAGGCAAAAAAAAGCCAGGTAGCCTCGGAGCCTTATCACAATACAAGTCCAGGGGTGTGGGTAATGGTTAAAATACACAAATAGAAATGTGCCCTGGTCTCTAGCCCTGCAGGGTCATTTTCTCCTAAGCAAAATACAGCTGTAAAATGCGCAGAATAACTAACTGGATTCAGGTTTTGCATTGTAAACAGACGAAGAGCCAGGACGGTGAAAAATCTATATGATCATGCTGGCACAGAATTAATCTATTCCGAAAAACATGTGAAGAACCAGTGAACCAAACTGTGGATAAAAGTTTTGGCACAATGGTAACGTAATAATGATCCAGTATAACTTTGGACGCTGACAAATATTTACCAGACACAGTACAGCTTTCTATATAATCACAATGTCTGTGGTGACAACGCATTTCAGATTAGTTTAAGATGTAAGAGATTGGAAATGTGTGTCGTCAACGATTTAACGTATACGGGGGACCTCCATGTGAATATATTGTTATATATGTCCTACACGCATGAAAAAAGGAATACACTTTCCAGGTGCTAGAAACATAGAAAGATAGAAAAAAGGTGCAGGAGTAGGCCATTCGGACCTTCGAGCCTCCACCGGCAGTCAATATGATCATGGCTGATCATCGAACTCAGTATCCTGCACTTGCCTTCTCTCCATAACCCCTGATCCCTTTAGCCACAAGGGTCACATCTAACTCCCTCTTAAATATAGCCAATGAACTGGCCTCAACTACGTTCTGTGGCAGATAATTCCAGAGACTCACCACTCTCTGTGTGAAAAATGTTTTCCTCATCTCGGTCCTAAAGGAATTCCCCCTTATCCTTAGACTGTGACCCCTTGTTCTGGACCTCCCCAACATCGGGAACAATCTTCCTGCATCTAGCCTATCCAACCCCTTAACATAGAAACATAGAAACATAGAAATTAGGTGCAGGAGTAGGCCATTCAGCCCTTCGAGCCTGCACCGCCATTCAATATGAATCATGGCTGATCATCCAACTCAGTATCCCGTACCTGCCTTCTCTCCATACCTCTGATCCCCTTAGCCACAAGGGCCACATCCAACTCACTCTTAAATATAGCCAATGAACTGGCCTCAACTACCCTCTGTGGCAGAGAGTTCCAGAGACTCACCACTCTCTGTGTGAAGAAAGTCTTTCTCATCTCGGTCTTAAAGGATTTCCCCCTTATCCTTAAGCTGTGACCCCTTGTCCTGGACTTCCCCAACATCGGGAACAATCTTCCTGCATCTAGCCTGTCCAACCCCTTAAGAATTTTGTAAGTTTCTATAAGATCCCCTCTTAATCTCCTAAATTCCAGAGAGTATAAACCAAGTCTATCCAGTCTTTCTTCATAAGACAGTCCTGACATCCCAGGAATCAGTCTGGTGAACCTTCTCTGCACTCCCTCTATGGCAATAATGTCCTTCCTCAGATTTGGAGACCAAAACTGCACGCAATACTCCAGGTGTGGTCTCACCAAGACCCTGTACAACTGAAGTAGAACCTCCCTGCTCCTGTACTCAAATCCTTTTGCTATGAAAGCTAACATACCATTCGCTTTTTTCACTGCCTGCTGCACCTGCATGCCTACTTTCAATGACTGGTGTACCATGACACCCAGGTCTCGCTGCATCTCCCCTTTTCCTAATCGGCCACCATTTAAATAATATTCTGCTTTCCTGTTTTTGCCACCAAAGTGGATAACCTCACATTTATCCACATTATACTGCATCTGCCAAACATTTGCCCACTCACCCAGCCTATCCAAGTCACCTTGCAGTCTCCTAGCATCCTCCTCACAGCGAACACTGCCCCCCAGCTTAGTGTCATCCGCAAACTTGGAGATATTGCCTTCAATTCCCTCATCCAGATCATTAATATATATTGTAAATAGCTGGGGTCCCAGCACTGAGCCCTGCGGTACCCCACTAGTTACTGCCTGCCATTGTGAAAGGGACCCGTTTACTCCTACTCTTTGCTTCCTGTTTGCCAGCCAGTTCTCTATCCACATCAATACTGAACCCCTAATACCGTATGCTTTAAGTTTGTATACTAATCTCTTATGTGGGACCTTGTCGAAAGCCTTCTGGAAGTCCAGATATACCACATCCACTGGTTCTCCCTTATCCACGCTACTAGTTACATCCTCGAAAAATTCCACAAGATTCGTCAGACATGATTTACCTTTTGTAAATCCATGCTGACTTTGTCCAATGATTTCACCACTTTCCAAATGTGCTGCTATCCCATCTTTAATAACTGACTCTAGCAGTTTCCCCACTACCGATGTTAGACTAACTGGTCTGTAATTCCCCGTTTTCTCTCTCCCTCCCTTCTTAAAAAGAGGGGTTACATTTGCTACCCGCCAATCCTCAGGAACTACTCCAGAATCTAAAGAGTTTTGAAAGATTATCACTAATGCATCCACTATTTCCTGAGCTACTTCCTTAAGTACTCTGGGATGCAGCCTATCTGGCCCTGGGGATTTATCGGCCTTTAATCTATTCAATTTACCCAACACCACTTCCCGACTGACCTGGATTTCACTCAATTCCTCCTTTGACCCACAGTCCCCTGCTATTTCAGGCAGATTATTTATGTCTTCCTTAGTGAAGACGGAACCAAAGTAGTTATTCAATTGGTCCGCCATATCCTTGTTCCCCATGATCAACTCACCTGTTTCTGACTGCAAGGGACCTACATTTGTTTTAACTAACCTCTTTCTCTTCACATATCTATAAAAACTTTTGCAGTCAGTTTTTATGTTCCCTGCCAGTTTTCTTTCATAATCTATTTTTCCTTTCCTAATTAAGCCCTTTGTCCTCCTCTGCTGGTCTCTGAATTTCTCCCAGTCCTCTGGTATGCTGCTTTTTCTGGCTACTTTGTACGCATCATCCTTTGCTTTGATACTATCCCTGATTTCCCTTGTTATCCACGGATGCACTACCTTCCCCGATTTATTCTTTTGCCAAACTGGGATGAACAATTTTTGTAGTTCATCCATGCAATCTTTAAATGTCTTCCATTGTATATCCACCGTCAACCCTTTTAGAATTAATTGCCAGTCAATCTTGGCCAAACTTACTAAGAACTTTGTAAGTTTCTATAAAATCCCCCCTCCGTCTTCTAAATTCTAGCGAGTACAAGCCAAGTCTTTCCAGTCTTTCCAGTCTTTCCTCCTATGACAGTCCTGACATCCCAGGAATCAGTCTGGCGAATCTTCTCTGTACGCCCCTCTATGGCAACAATGTCTTTCCTGAGATTTGGAGACCAAAACTCCTCCAGGAGTGGTCTCACCAAAACCCTGTACAACTGCAGTAGAACCTCCCTGCTCCTATACTCAAATACTTTCGCTATGAATGCTAACACACCATTTGCTTGCTTCACTGCCTGCTGCACCTGCATGCCTACTGTTAATGATTGGTGTACCATGACACCCAGGTCTCGTTGCATCTCCCTTTTCCTAATTTGCCCCCATTAAGATAATAGTCCACCCTCCTGTTTTTGCCACCAAAGTAAATAACCTCACATTTATCCACATTATACTGCATCGGCCATGCATTTGCCCACTCACCCAGCCTACCCAAGTCACCTTGCAGCCTCTTACCATCCTCCTCACACCTAACACTACACCCCAGCTTAGTGTAATCCGCAAACATGGAGATGTTGCATTCAATTCCCTCGTCCAAATCATTAATATATATTGTAAATAGCTGGGGTCCCAGGACTGAGCCTTGCGGTACCCCACTAGTCACTGCCTGCCATTCTGAAAATAACCCGTTTACTCCTACCCTTTGCTTCCTGTCTGCCAGCAAGTTCTCTATCCACATCAATACTGAACCCACAATAAAATTCTATAAGATTCGTCAACATGATTTACCTTTCGTTAATCCATGCTGACTTTGTCCAATGTTTTCACCACTTTCCAAATGTGCTGCTATCCCATCTTTAATAACTGACTCTAGCAGTTGCACCACTACCGATGTTGGACTAACTGGTCTGTAATTCCACGTTTTCTCTCTCCCTCCTTTTTAAATAAGTGGGGTTCCATTAGTTACCCCCCAATCCTCAGGAACTACTACAGAATCTAAGGAGTTTTGAAAAAATATCACTAATGTATCCACTATTTATGTTGCTACTTCCTTGAGTACTCTGGGATGCAGACTATCTGGCCCTGGGGATTTATCAGCCTTTAATCTATTCAATTTACCTAACACCACTTCCCGGCTAACCTGGTTTTCACTCAGTTCCTCCACCTTAAATAGCGGTCCCCTGCTATTTCCGGCAGATTATTGATGTATTCCTTAGTGAAGACAGAACCAAAGAAGTTCTTCAATTGGTCTGCCAGGTCCTTCTTCCCCATGATCAATTCACCTGTTTCTGACTGCAAGGGGCCTACATTTGTTTTAACTAATCTCTTTCTCTTGATATATCTATAAAATCTTTTGCAGTCAGTTTTTATGTCCCCTGTCAGTTTTCTTTCGTAATCTATTTTCTCTTTCCTAATTAAGCCCTTTGCCCTCCTCTGCTGGACTCTGAATTCTCCCAGTCCTCTGGTAGACTGCTTTTTCTGGCTAATTTGTATGCTTCATCTGTAGTTTTTATACATTCCCTGATTTCCCTTGTTATCCATGGATGCACTACCTTCCCCAAATTATTCTTTTGCCAAACTGGGAGGAACAATTGTTGTAGTTCATCCATGCAGTCTTTAAATACCTTCCATTGCACATCCACTGTCAACCCTTTAAGAATCACTTGCTAGTCTTGGCCAATTCACGTCTCATACCTTCAAAGTTACCTTTGTTTAATTTCAGAACCCTTGTTTTCTGACTTAATTATATCAATCTCCATCCTAATGAAGAGCTCAACCATATTATGGTCACTCTTGCCCAAGGGGCCACGCACAACAAGACTGCTAACTAACCCTTCCTCATTACTCAATACCCAGTCTAGAATAGCCTGCTCTCTCTCGTTGGTTCCTCTACATGTTGGTTTAGAAAACTATCCCGCATACATTCCAATAAATGCTCTTCCTCAGCACCCCTGCCCATTTGATTCACCCAATCTATATGTAGATTGAAGTCACCCATTATAACTGATTACCCTCGTTGCACGCATTTCTAATTTCCTGTTTGATGCCATCCCCAACTCCACTACTACTGTTAGGTGGCCCGTACACAACTCCCACTAGCATTTTCTGCCCCTCAGAGTTTCGCAGCTCGACCCACATCGATTCCACATCCTCCAAGCTAATGTCCTTCCTTTCTATTGAATTAATCTCCTCTCTCACCAGCAACGCTGCCCCAACTCATTTTCATTTCTGCCTATCCGTCCTGAATATTGAATATCCCTGGATGTTCAGATCCCAGCCTTGGTCCCCCCTGGAGCCATGTCTCCGTGATCCCAACTATAGCAGAGTCATTAATAGCTATCTGCACATTCAACTCGTGTCTACCTTATTACGAATGCTCCACGCATTGCGACACAAAGCCTTCAGTCTTGTTTTTACAACACTTTTACTCCTTATACAATTACGTTGAGAAGTGGCCCCTTTTGATTTTTGCCCTGGAAACCCACCACCTCTTATTCTCTGTTTATTGTTTTTTTCTTCTTTCTCCCTACATGTTGGGTCTCAGTCCTTCCCTTCTCTGCCTCCTGCCTCAGACCCTGTCTACTAGCTTTCTCTACTTTAGTCCCTCCCCCCAACCGTTCTAGTCCCCCAGTAGCCTTTGCACATTTCCCTGCCAGGATACTGGTCGCCCTCGGTTTCAAGTGCAACCCGTCCTCTTTATACAGGTCACTCCTTCCCCATGGATGTGTACACGTGTGCCCATCCAATTAAGAGGACGTATTCCCCTTAGGTTTATCGCTTTGAACGTATGGTAAATGGCCGAGTGGTACATGCCCCAGAACCATACCACCTTCCGGTCTGCTTATCAGTCTACCAAAAGGACCGTTGCAAATATAAGCCCAAATACAACCCTTCCCACTATTCCTCTTTCTGTGTCCTTCTGCGCCCTTTTATTGAAAGAAGGCAAGAAGGGCAATTTGCCACCAGGCAACATAGCGGGGCCCGAAAGTAGGGAACACTTTGTGCAGTCGAAATCTCAATGTCTTTGATGGTCCCTATAACTGTACACGTGTGGGCTTCAGTCACATTACGGCTCGAAACCGTTCAACTGGATACCATTTTCATGACAACTGTTTTCCCCTTTCGGTAGAATCCTTTAGTGTTTGCAATAGTACCTATTTTGTCTACGGCCATAGGACGTAGGGCCATACGGCTTATTTTGTCCCTGGATAGTTGAGGGTCATATTATTTCCCTCATTTTGTTTCTATGATTCAGCACTATCCTCGTCCTTATCCCAAATGTATTCTCAGTCAACATGGAAATGTTATTGCTCTTGCGTTTCCTTGCCAGGGCATGGTAAAGGGTGAGAGAGAGAGAGCATCAATCTAGCCTCTGCGTAAGTAAAGGTTACTAATGACCCTGCCCAAGCCTTGGAAAATATTACTGCGGAGGAGGTGGTCTTCCGGACAACAGAATGGATTTGTAGATCCTCGCGGCAGAAAATACGAGAACTGAATAATTGATAGGATCTGAATGGTGTACTTGTATCCCAGAGGTAAAAGTAAACATTACAATCTGGCTGACCGAATTCGTCAAGAGGTAGCCAAGATGCATGAAACAAGAGGAGGAGTACGTGGTATCTGCCGGGATGTCGAAAGGGATGGCTGGGATTGACAGGGATCTGTTTGATGCAAGGTTTAATTTTTCTCGTTACCATCATCCGAGTGTTGTTTGTTTATTATGCGCTTCTTAAACGTCGCTGTGTGAGGAAGATGGAGCGAAGTATCCCATTTTTTTGGCAAAGATATTGGCAGAGGAAAATCGTTGAATTTTAACTGTGTTCGGGAGGCAATTGAAGTCGGGAACAGTATTTCCCATACAGATAATTGAGTGATTAGAATTATTATGTATCATGGAGACTATGGGTACATACAACAGAGGAGCACGTCAGTCGACCCATCCTGAGCGCTCCGACCATCGGTGATGGCAACACTGCGAAGAACGCGGTGCCCAGTTGCCTCTCATCATAGGCAGAGCTTCAAGTTATTTAGGTAAAAGTAACAGATTATGCGTAAAGGCAACGCACAATTGTTGCTTCTGTGAAAGACCAGGTACTTGTACTTGTTCACTTAATCCAGTTTGATCTCTGCCATAACTGATCCTGATGGTTGCATTACTTCACGTTAACAGAGAAAGTTATTTTATTACAGTCATTGCCATCACGTTTCAACTCTACTACGGAGTCCCTTCTTTTTTCCGCAGTTCTGGGGAGCTGGGCCAAGGGTACCGGACACGAAATACTAGCTACTTCTATTCCACCATTTTCTGTCACTATTTCAGATTTCCAAATAAAAGGTTGTTATTGTTTAGTTTTTGCTGTTCTGCATCTGGAGGCGTGTAGGTTTGCCCTGGTCTTAATAGTTTCCTGAGCCGAACTCACCATTGTACATCTCAAGAGATGCAGAATTCAGGATTTCAATACGAATACACTACACATATTCACAACTACAATAACACTGGTACAATATTCCAAGCATCTCAGTAAGTCTGTTATTTACCAACGTCGCACAATTTCAACATATCTGAATCATTATAGATTTCAGGTGTATGTTTAAACCTCCTTATCTCAATTAGCAAAAACGAATGAAGACCAACAGTTGTGCAACGAAACAAGGGAATAACAGTTTACAATAAATTAGTGAATTTCTTCGCCAAGAATGCTTTGTGGGAAAATAACTAATACATAATGTATTGCTTCTCATTTTATTATTGAAAATGTGTTAGCGACAGTTATCCATAAGAATAACGACAAAATATTACATTAAAAAGAAACCACTCATAATTCCTTACTTTATGCAATGCTTATAGCAGCATTAAGGTTTCCCTGGGATATTAATAGTCTTCAGTAGTTGACTGGTGTGTTTACTAAATTTAACCAGAAAATACATTCTGTCCGACTGAAGGATCCGCACAGGATCCCGCTTAAAAAATATTTGCCGTTCTAGATTCAAATCGTTGACCTACCTGTTAGCCTACCCATTAAAATACATTATGGATATATTTGGAATTTTGATATAATTGTTTACATCACTCACGAAATGTGAAGTGTAACGATATTCGCACAGAGAGAGTCGTCAATGCCGTTATTAAAATACGGATTGTAATTCTGAAAACGCCTCTTACGCGGGTAGAACAAGGAGGACGGAGATAATCTTCTTAAAAAGTAATAAAAAAGACCGGGCAACTAATGGATAATTAGAAAAATGCTAAACGACGCAGACATATTGACATTTCGGGTCGGGATCATTCTTTAAACTCTGAAGAAGAGTCTCTACCCGAAACGTAAATTCCATCCGCAGATGCTGGTTGACCTGAAATTGTTCTGATATCCGTAATCACTTAGATATAAAAGAATAACTGCAAAAACAACATTCTCTGTGGGAACAACTACATTTTTGAAAATATTTGAATGGTTTTAAGAAATAGATAAATCGGAATTTCGCAACTCGTCTCATATCCCGTCTCACCACTTTAGATATAGCTATTAGGGCTAACTGAATCAAAGGAAAATGGGGGGGGGAGCAGGAACGGGGTACTGATTCTGGATCATCAGCCATAATCTTATTGAATGACGGTGTTGGCTGAAAGGGCTTAATGGCCTACTGCTGCACATATTTTCTATGTCTCCATACTTATACTGATTTGACTTGGTCTGCACTCGCGCAATCTCGGTCCGGATGAAGAATCTCGATCCGCCAATCTCCAATCTCAATCTCAATCTCCTGTGTCTGTGTTTTTCTGAAATATTTGTCCTCGTTATTGAACAACAAAAATAGACAGTAAACCATAATCCGCCTACTGCACTGTTACTTTCGAATTTATCGTATTGTGTGCGTGCGGAATACTATCGGCAATGACAATTGTTGCAAGGAAATAAATAATTCAGATAATATGAAAATTAAATCTTACTGTGCCGTTGCTGGGAATTGCAATTAGGCTGCCCTTCGGAAATTAAAATAAGCACGTTCCATATAAAGGTGGAAAGGTAATTTTTTGCCAGGATGTTTATTTGTGTATCTTTCACAGTCATCATGGACGCGTGATATTGCGTGGTCATTTTTTGACAACAATGCAGGGCACCAGTGATTGTTGTGTTACAAATTAATGAACCGACATGAAGGCCATGAATGCCGAGAGATATCATTAGCTGACGAAGCAAGGTAATCGCATAGATGTTTCTAGCGAAGCGTGTATCACGATATTCCTCATCAGTAATGTCACCCGAAATATAGACGAGAAACTTGACTGTTCAGTTCCTATAAGACTGCAGACCGATTAACCGTTCCCTGGTTTAGAAGCATTATATATGAATATGCGATGTATAAGAAATAAAGTGGATGCATTTGAGGTTCAGTTAGAGATTGGTAGATATGACATTGTGGGGATTGCAGATACATGGCTGCAGAAGGATTAGGATTGTAAACTGAATATTCAGAGTTATACGCCCTTTAGAAAGAACAATCAGGTCGGCAGAGGAGGTTGAATAACTCTGTTGGTGAGGGATGACATGTAGACCTTTGCGAAGGGTGACATAGGGACTAGAAATGAGGAACTGTAAAGGTAAGAATACACTAATGGGAGGTATCTACAGGCCCCCACACAGTAGCCTGGATATAGGCCCCCACACAGTAGCCTGTAAGTTGCAGCAGGAGTTAAAAATGGCATGTAACAAAGGTAATGCCACTTTGGTTATTGGAGATTTCAATATGAAGGTAGACTGTTCAGTTTCACTTCAGTTTAGAGGTTGAGTCTGGACCCCAAGAAAGGGAGTTTGTAGAGCGTCTCCGAGATGGATTATCAGAGCAGCTTGTGTTGAAGCCTATCTGAGAGAAGGCAGGTCTGGATTTAGTGTTGGCTAACGAACCAGTTAGCCAACACTAATAAGGGAACTCAAGGCAAAGGAATCGCTCGCAGGTAGTGACCATAATATAATAATTTGTGTCTGCAATTTGAGAGTGAAAGGGTTAAATCAGACTATGAAGGCATGAGAGTGGAGCTGACCAAAGTCGGCATGTAAAGGATCCTAGCAGGAATGACGGTGGACCAGCTATGGCAGGTATTTCTGGGCATAATCCAGAAGATGCAGGATCATTTAATTCCAAAGAGGAACAAAGATTCTAAGGGGAGTGACAGGCAACCGTGGCAGACAAGGGAATTAGGGGCGTTAGAAAACGAAAAGAAAAGATGTATAATATAGCAAAGAGTAGCGGGAAGCCAGAGGATTTGGAAACTTTCAAAGGATATCAGTAGGTAACTAAAAGGGCAATACGGGGTGAAAAGATGAAGTACGACGTTAAGCTTGGCAAGTATATAACGATGGATAGTAAAAAAGCTTATTTAGGTGTGTTTAGCGAAAAAGATTAGTACAGACAAATGTGGGTCCCTTGAAGACAGGAACAGGTGAAATTAATATGGGGAACAAGGATATGGCAGAAGAATGGCACAGGGACTTTGGTTCTGTCTTCAATATGGAAGACACAAACAATCTCCCAGATGAATTAGATCACAGGTGATCTAGGAAGACAGAGGAACATGAATAAATTCGCATTATACTAGAAATAATATGGGGTAGACGGATGAGACTGAAGGCTGCAAAATGCCCAGGGCCTGATGGTCTGGGCATCCCAGGGTACTCAAGTAGGTGGCTCCAGATATCGTTGACGCATTGGTGATCATTTTCCCATTTTCCTTTGATTCAGGAATTGTTCCTGAGGATTGGAGTATAGCTAATACTATGGCACTTTTCAAGAAAGGAGCAAGAGAGAAAAACGGGGAATTATAGACCAGTTAGCCTGACATCGGTGGTAGGGGGGGGATGCTGGAGTAATTATTAAAGAAGTAATAACGGCGCATTATGATCGTAGCCATAGGATTGATCCAAGTCAGCATGGGGATATGAAGGGGAAATCCTGCTTGACTAATCTTCTGGAATTTTTTGAAGATGTTACAAGTAAAATGGATGATGGAAAGCCAGTGGATATAGTTTATCTGGATTTTCAGAGAGCCTTTGACAAGGTCCTACACAGGAGATTAGTGGGCAAAATTGGAGCACATGGTATTGAGGGTAAGCCATGGATAGAAAATTGGTTGGCAGGCAGGAAACAAAGAGTAGGAATAAACGGGTCCCTGTCAGAATGACAGACAGTGCGAGAGGAGTGCCGCGAGGCTCGTTGCTTGTGCCTCAGCTATTTACAATGTACATTAATGATTTGGATTATTGAATTAAAAGTAACAACAGCAAATTTGCACATGACACAAAGCTGGGTAGCAGTGTGAACTGCGAAGAGAATGTTGGAGGTTGCACGTTGACTTGGACCTGTTGCGTGAGTGGGCAGATGCTAGGCAGATGCAATATAATGTAGATAAATGTGAGGTTATCCACTTTGGAGGTAAGAACAAGGAGGCATATTATTATATCAATGGTGTCAGTTTAGGAAAAAGTGAAGTGCATCGAGGCCTGGGTTTACTTGTACACCAGTCTTGGAAAGTAAATATGCAGGTACCGCAGGCTGTTAAGAACGCTAATGGCATGTTGGCCGTCATAACAAGATGATTGAGTATAGGTCCTTCTGCAGTTTTACAGGGCCCTACTGAGACCACATCTGGAGTATTGTGTGCAGATTGGGTCTCCTAATTTGAGGACGGACATCCTTCCTATTGAGGGAGTGCAGCGTAGGTTCACAAGGTTATTCCCGGAGGTGGCGGGACTGTCATAAGAGGAAAGATTGGAAGGACTGGGCTTGTAGTAACTGGAATTTAGAAGGTGAGGGGGGATCTTGTAGAAACTATATGTTTCTACATATAAGTTATAAAAGGACTGGACGAGCTAGATGCAGGAAAAAATTTTCCCAATGTTGGGGAAGTCCAGAACCAGGGGACACAGTCTAAGAATAAAGATGATGCCATTTTAAACTGAGATGTGAAAAATGTTTTGCATCCAGAAAGTTGTGAAATTGTCTGCCACGGAAGCCAGCGGAGGCCAATTAACGGGGTGAATTTAAAAGAGAAGAAGATAGAGCACGTGGGGCGGAATCAAGGGGAATGTGGAGAAGGCATACATCTGATTGTGGATGATCAGCCATGATCACAACGAATGGCGTTGCTGTCTGGAACGTCCGAATTGTCTCCTCTTTCGCCTATTTTCTATGTTTCTATGTCGTTACCATAAACCTGGAAGTTTACTGACAAATTCAGCCACCTGGAAAACCCAGGCGTTACACCTCTCCGCAGTCTACTGATAACAAACTGAACATTTAAGAATCAATTCTGGTATGAATATCCGGCGGAAGTTTGTTTCGTCTAACACCGCTGAACGAACTGGAGGGCTACGCCGGCAGCATTTACTGAGCAGCAACATGATAACATTCGCTTTTGGTCCGCATGATAAATGTTTGTAAACGTAAACGTACAGCTGTTTGAAATTCGCAAGATGTTTGAAACATACTGAAGACAGACACAACATGCTGGAGTAAGTCAACGGGACAGGCAGCATCTCTGGAGAGAAGGAATGGGTGACGTTTCGGGTGGAGACCCTTCTTCAAACATACTGTGAGGTGCACTTTATGCTCACAATTAATACTCAAAGACTAAATCTTGGAAGCAACAGATTTCTTTATTTTACGAGTCTGCAGACCGGGTGCCTCTCCAAGTCGAGACACACCGGAGCCAGAGCAATCATCCCCCTTTATACACAGAATCTTCCATTCAACCTCCCCTCCGGACCCTTCTCTAATCAGGGTCGGAGGTGCACAATCTGTAGGTACATCCCACCGTACATCCCTTCGCACCTCCCATATCATACATTGCATGTTCAAACATGTTCATGGTAATGAGCAATTTCTTGACCAGGGGTGTGTTGTAATATTCATTTATTCTATTAAGCATGCTCAGTTGCTCATGACCTGGCCCAGTTCTACTCACCTCCTAGTGAACCCTCTCAGTTTTCCTATATCAGTACTAAAGCTAAGCTATAGTGTCAAGGGTCCCATCTATCACTCCCTTCCACTGATAGGGATCTCTCTACATCACTCGTTCTACCGCCATACAATGCTATCACTTCTTACTCAAGGACTCAAGGATGGGTCTGGCAACCTTCAGACACTGCTGTGTCAGAATCCTCTCTCCAGCCCCTCTCTGTTTGAATTCTCTTTAAAACTCCTTTCTTTAATAGGGTTTAATCACTTTATCCCTCACAATACTGAGATCCGCGTTTATGAACAAGAAGCATTACTTGAGAAACTTTAAGCCCATGTTTCTCTTTCTGGCTTCAATATATTGGAAAAAGAGGAAATAACACCGATGTTAATCATGGGGCTGGAGTGTAGTGTCTCTGGCATCCACAATCATAACGAGTCTAGAGTCGGTGATCATGGTGCACATTAACTCCAGCCTCAGAATCACCCTTAACACATTACATTTTGCCTACCGTTCTCTGACAATTCATCGGACGCCATCTCTAGGGCGCCACGGTAGAGCCATCCCTAGAACATCTGGAGAAGAAGGCCTCCTATTGTTTTCCTGCAGATCCACAATCGGTATCACAATCCCAACCAAACCTATCTCCATATTCCTGTAACTTGCAGACATCACGCCCTCTGCCACTGACTCCCTGACTCGCACACAGAATCAGAAAGGGTAAGCGACAAATCATCATCCGCGATGATTTTCAACATGAGCGCACAGAAAAGCCGCGCTGTCCGCCCCTTATTCTCTCCCTGTACACTTACTGCTGTGTGACCAGTTCTTGCTCCAACTACATTTACAGGTTTGTAGATAAATACACCGTGGTCAGCCGGATCTTACAAGGAGATTGAGAGCTTCGTAGCATGATGAGAATGCAACAGCCTCTTCCCTCGTGTCTGAAAGACGAAAGAGCTAGGAATTGGTGAAGTGCATGAATCAATCTGCATCAATAGTGCTGAGTTAGGAACTAGGTAGACAGGCAGAAGTGGGACAAGAGAGTACGGGAATGAGAATTACATGAAATTGCAAAAGTCATTATTTGGTCCACTATCCCACAAGATATCACTTGAAAAACCATAATTCGATGCAGAAATACTAAAACAATGACGATTTGTTAACGATGGCACAAAATTAACAATTCACATGTGTGCGAGTGCAGTGGATCACAGTAATTATAAACGGAGCATTCGAGTAGTTATAAATTGTAATTATAAATTGAACTGAGCATTCAAGTGTAGACGTCTTATCGAAGACAGACCGATGCACAGAGCGGGTGAGGTAGCTCTGTTGGTGAGAAATGTACTTCTGTTCCTTGCGCGCGGTGACATAGATTCAGGAGATGTATGTCAGTATGGATAGATCTGGGGAATTGTAAGGGTAAAACGACCGTAATTGGAGTTGTCAACAGGACCCCCAAACAGTAGCCTAGATATAGGGTGCAAGTCGAATCAAGAGTTAAAGTTGGCATGTCATAAAGATAATGCTACGCTTGTTATTTGAGATTTCAACATGCAGGTAGACTGGGAAAATCAGGTTGGTACAAGAAAGGGTGTTTGTGGAGTGCCTCCGTGATGATTTAATATAGCAGCTTGTATTGGACCCTACCAGGGAGAAGGCAATTTTCGATTTAGTGTTGTGTAATGAACCGGATTTGATAAGAGAACTCGAGGTAATGGAGGCATTACGAGGAAGTGAGCAAAATATGATAAGTTTTGATGTACAATTTGAGAGGGAGTAGGGTAAATCGGAGGTGTCAGTATTATAGTTGAACAAAGGGGACTATGGTGCCATGGGGGAGGAGCTAGCCAACGTTGACTGGAAAGATACCCCAGTAGGGCCGGGAGTGGAACAAAAATGACAGGTATTTCTGGGAATAATACAGAAGGCGTAGGATTAGTTCATTCCAAAGAGGAAGACGGATTCTAAGTGGAGTAAAGGGCGGCCGTGGCTGACAAGGGAAGTCAGGGACCGTGTAAAAATAAAGGATAAAAATTGTAGCGGAGCATAGGTGAGCGGGAATCAGAGAATTGGGTAACTTTAAGAGCAACAGAATATAACTGAATAGGCAATACGGGAAGAAAATATCAGGGACGTGGATAAGCCAGCGACGAATATAAAGGAGGATTGTAAACACTTATTTAGGTATGTGAAGAGGAAATACATCGTTAAGTTCAAATTTGGACAATTGGAGACTGAAAATTGTGAATTTATTACGGGGATCAAGGAAATGGTAGACGAGGTGAACAGGTACTTTGGAACCATCTTCACTAAGTAGGACACAAACAATCTCCCTGGTGTACTAGTGGCCATAGGATCTAGGGTGACGGAGGTATTGAAGAAATGCACATTAGGCAGGAAATGGTATTGGGTAGGCAGACGGGACTGAAGACTGATAAATCCCCAGGGCTTGATGGTCTGCATCCCAGGTTACTCAAGCAGGTGGCGCTGGAATTCGTGGATGCATTGGTGATAATTTTCCAATGTTCTACAGATTCAGGATCAGGTCATGTGGATTCGAGCTAATGTTATCTCACTTTTTTTTTTGAAGCGGGAAAGAGAAAACAGGAAATTATAGAACTGTTAGCCTGACATCGGTGGTGCGGAAGATACTGGAGTCAATTGCATTTTGAAGCGGGAAAGAGAAAACAGGATATTATAGAACTGTTAGCCTGACATCGGTGGTGCGGAAGATACTGGAGTCAATTGCAAAAGATGAAATAGCTGCACACTTGGATAGCAGTAGCAGGATCGGTCCGAGTCAGCATGGATTTATGAAGGGGAAATCATACACGGGAGGGGTGCTGCTCCCCAACGCAATATTCCACCTCTCCACCAATTCCAATATTGGTGGCCATTCGGGGAGAGGGGTCTTTTTGGAGCGCTAGCATGAGTGTTGTGGGCCGAAGGGACTGCTTTCCAGAGGGCTAGTGTGGACATTCTGGGCCGAATGGATTCCTGGGCTGGCAGTTCAGTCACTCATTCACTCATTCACTCAGTCACTCTGTCACTCAGGTCTGGCAGTTCAATCACTCAGGCCTGGCAGTTCAGTCACTCAGGCCTGGCGGGCTGGCAGCTCATTCACGCAGAGATGGTGGGCTGGCAGCTCTGGGCTGTTGGGCTGGCAGGTCAGAAACTGCCAGAAATTCTGCTCGAAACAGATGAGAGTCTCTGTGAGAGAGAAGAGGGGGAGGGTGGAGAATCAACTTTAAACATTTTTCGTCAGATCACGGCAATGAAGGAAGAAAGTCTTACCTGGAGTGCATCTCACTGGGAGCCAATGACGAGAGGGAGAAAATTACTGGCGTGAGGTTTAGTACTTACAGGGGGAATGCTTACCGATGGGCCGAAGGAACTCCTTCTGGGCTAGTACAGGCATGGTGTGGCGAGTGGACATTAATACAATGAGCGTGAAATCTCAATTAATGGCACTTTTTCTGGAATTTTCCCGGCCTGGCACGTGCCTTTTGGGCCAAAATGCTCCTCCTGGGCTAATACGGTCATTATCGTCAAAAGGGAATGGTTTCTGGCCTAATAGGGGCCTTGTGGACCGAAATGATTGGTTTTAGGTTGGCCAAAGGTGGGCTGGCATGTGACTCACTCACTCACGGCTGGTGGGCTGGCAGTTGACTCACGGCTGGTGGGCTGACAGTTGACTCACGTCTGGCGGGCTCACACACACACCCTCCATCACACACACGCAATCCATCACACTCACACACACACAATCCATCACACACACACACACACACACTCATACATACACACACAGCCACACACACACACCCTCCATCTCACACTCACACACACACAATATCCATCACACACTCACAGGCACACTCAGCCACCCTCCATCTCTTACTCCACTGATTCACACACACTCACTCAAACACATACAACATATATACGAGAGTAAACTCTCTTGAATCTACTCACACGGCAGAGCGCGGCATCTCCGTCGAGCGGGAATTCCGGAGTGAGCCGGACCTTTGGATCAACCGGAGTGCAGGGCCAACAAGTCAATCAATTCAAATCAAGTAAAGTCAAGTCAAATCAAGCACAGTGAGTGCAGTGCCAACAATCCATTTCAAGTCAAGTCAAGTCAATCTATTTCAAGTCAAGTCAACTCAATCCATGTCAAGTCAAGTGAAGTCAATTCATTTCAAGTCAGGTCAAGTCAAGTCAATCCATTTCCAGTCAGTTCACTTCAAGTCACTCCAATTCAATCCAAGGCAATCCAAGCCAAGCCAAGTCAAGTCAAGCAAAGCCAAACCAAACCAAGCACAGCGCAGGCGGGGCCAATAATACAATCCATTTGCCAGCAAAGTTAATCCATTTCAAGTCAAGTCACTCCATTTCAAGTCAAATCAAGTCAAGTCAATCCATTTCAAGTCAAGTCAACTCAATCCATTTCAGGTTAAGTCAAGTCAAGTCGCAAAGCCATTTCAAATCAAGTCAAATCAATCCAGTTCAAGTCAATCCAAGTCACCCCAAGTCAATCCAAGTCAATCCAAGTCAATCCGAGGCAATCCTAGTCAATCCAAGGCAAACAAAGTCAATCCAAGACAATCCAAGCCGAGCCAAGTCAAGCCAAACACAGGGCAAGCGGGGCCAACACTACAATCCTTTCAGATCAAGCAAAGCAAAGGCAAAGCAAAAGCAAAAGCACATGGCAGGCGGGGCCAGCCAACAATGCAATCCATTTGCTATCATTCCAGGTCAAGCAAAGCAAATCAAATAAAGTCAAGTCAATCCATTTCAAGTCAGGTCAATTCAATTCAACTAAATCGATTTCAAGTCAAGTCACGTCACGTCAGGTCAATCCATTTCAAGTCAAGTCAAGTAAATCCAGTTAAGTAAAGTCAATCCATTTCAAGTCAACTCAAGTCAAGTTGAGTTAGTCAATCCATTTCAAGACAAGTGAAATCAATCAATCCATTTCAATTCAAGTCAAATCAAGTCAATCCATTTCAAGTCAAGTCAAGTCATGTTATGTTAAGTCAATCCATTGCAAGTCAAGTCAAGTCAAGCCAATCCATTTCAAGTCAACTCAAGTCAATCCATTTCAAAGTCAAGCTAAGTCAATTGCTTTCAAGTCAAGCCAATCCATTTCAAGTAAATACATTTCCAGTCAATCTAGTTCAAGTCAAGTCGGTCAATTTCATGGCGATTCAAATCAAGTCAATCCACTTCCAGTCAAGTCAAGTCAATCCACGTCAATCCACGTCAATCCAAGTCAATCCAAGTCAATCCAAGTCAATCCAAGTCAATCCAAGTCAATCCAAGTCACTCCAAGTCACTCCAAATCAAGTTAATCCCAGTCAATCCTAGTCAATCCTAGTCCATCCAAGTGAAGTCAAATGAAGTCAAGTCAAGTTAAGTCAAGTCAATGCAATTCAATCCAAGTCAATGCAAGTCAATTCATTTCAAGTCAAGTCAATCCCAGTCAGTCCATTTCAAGTCAAGTCAATCCCAGCCAGTCCATTTCAAGTCAGGTCAATCCAAGTCAATCAATTTCAAGTTAAGTCAATCCATTTCAATCCAAGTCAATCCACGTCAATCCAAGTCAATCCAAGACAATCAGAGTCAAGCCAAGCCAAGTCAAGTAAAGGGCAGGAGGGGCCAACAACACAATCCATTTGCTTTCATTTCAGCAAAGCAAAGGCAAAGCAAAAGCAAAAGCACAGGGCAGGCGGGGCCAGCCAACAATACAATCCTTTTGCTTTCATTTAAGATTAAGCAAAACAAAGTCAAAGCATATCAAATGCACAGGGCAGGCGGGGCCAGCAAACAATAAAATCCATTCGCTGTAATTTCAGGTCAAGCAAAGCAAAGGCAAAACATAAGCAAACGCACAGGGCAGGCGGGGCCAGCAAACAATAAAATCCCGTGGCTTTCATTTCAGGTCATGAAAGCAAAGGCAAGCAAAAGCAAAAGCACAGGACAGGCGGCGCAGCCAACAATACATTCAATTTGCTTTAATTTCAGGTCAAGCAAAGCAAAGGCAAAGCAAAAGCAAAAGCAAAATCACACTGCAGGCGGGGACGCCCAACAATATACAATCTATTGGCTTTCATTTCAGGTCATGCAAAGCAAAGGCAAACACAAGCAAAAGCACAGGGAAGGCGAGGCCCGTTAACAATACAATCAATTTGCTTTCATTTCAGGTCAAGCAAAAAAAAGCAAAAGCAAAGGGCAGGTCAAACAACTCATTGCATTTTCACTTCATTTCAATTTCCATTCAAGTTTCAATCACAGGGCTGGCTAAACTACTCATTGCATTTTCATTTAATTTCCATTACCATTGTAGTTTCAAGCATAGGGCATGCCAAACAACTCATTGCATTGTCACATTGGGCTAACAAATTATTTATTGCCAATGCATTGCAGACTATCAGTTCAGTTGACTCACAGTTTAGAATCACAGTGGTGGACTCTCCCTCACAATCTTCCAGAGTGCGTGACTCACGTCCGGCATCCGCGGCTAAATTCTCCAGTCCCCTCCCCGTAAAGGGCGTTGCCTTCACCATGGTGAGAGGAGCAATCAGCTAATCTCATGATTTTTTAACCATTCATATTTATTCAGCGAACGGAAAAATCCTTTGGCTGCTGCAGCGGAAGAGGACTGTAAGTAGGATGGCAAAAAATCATAGAGATATAGGGTACGTTTTTTTCTAAAATCAATTAACAACTTAGAGAGGAAATGGTCAAGATGAGACTTTTAGTATAATGACAGATATTATTAATTCAGATGAAAAGATTACAGGTAACATTAGCAAATTTGCATATGACACAAAGCTGTGTGGCAGTGGGAACTGTCAGTAGGATGCTATGAGAATGCAGGGTGACTTGGACAGCTTGATTGAGTGGGCAGATGGCATGGCAGATGCAGTTTAATGTGGAAAAATATATTATCCTTCTTTGGTAGCAAAACAGGAAGGCAGATTATTCTCTAAATGGTGTCAAATTGTGAAAAGTGGAAGTACAACGGGATCCGGGGGTCCTTGTTCATCAGTCAATGAAAGTAAGCACGCTGTTGCAGCAGGTAGTGGAGAAAGCAAATGGTATGTTGGCCTTCATACAAGAGGAGTCGAGTATAGGAGCAAATAGGTCATTCTGCAGTTGTATAGGCCCCTAGTGAGATCACACCTGAGTATTGTGTGCAGTTTTGGTCTCCAAATTTGAGGAACGACATTCTTGCTATTGAGGGAATGTAGTGTAGGTTCACAGGATTAATTCCCGGGGTGGTGGGACTGTCATATGCTAAGAGATTGGAACGGCTGGGCTTGTATACTCTGGAATTTAGAAGGGTGAGAGGGGGTCTTATTGAAACATATACGATTATTAAGGGTTTGGACACGCTAGAGGCAGGAAACATATTCCCGATGTCGGGAGACTCCAGAACCAGTGGGCACTGTTTAAAAATAAGGGGTAAGCAGTTGAGAACGGAGATAAGGAAACACTTCTTTCACACAGAGAGTTGTGAGTCTGTGGAACCTTCTGCCTTAAGGGGCGGTGGAAGCCGGTTCTCTGGATACTTTCAACAGAGAGCTAGATAGGGCTCTTAAAGATTGCGGAGTTAGGGGATATGTGGTGAAGGCATGAACGGTGCACTGATGGTGGATGATCAGCCATGATCACATTAAATGGCGTTGCTGGCTCGAAGGTACTCATGCACCTATTGTCTATTGGCTAAAGAGCGACTTTTTTGTTATGTTTTGTGCAATATTTCTGTCACATCTTCAGACTCATTCACAATCTCGGTAAATTTGGTTGTTCGCATAATCATAGATATCTCCTCAGATTTTAATTGCACAGGATACTTGTAAAACATAAGAGAGGGTGCACATTGCAATTTATTGGTGCAGCTAAATGAGAAAATTCAAAAGAAACCGCAATAACGCGTCTACAACAAAATTTAAGCTGATAACCAATGTTTGATGTATTGACGATTTAAACTGCAGAGACATGTCTCTACAGACTATTATTTTAACAGTGATGAAGGGCATGAAACAAACAACCTAATTAAGGTGATCAGGATTGATAATACCAATCTAATTGCGTGTTGATTCCACCCTTGAGGTTTCTGTAAAGTATAAGTACGAGCTAACTTTGAAAACGGGAGATCCGTGAGCCTATTGAACTGAGGAGAAAGGCATCTTCCAACTAAATATGAACAAGCCTGCACTGCTGGTGACCGAGAGTATTTATTATCCTATTCTTGCAATCATTGGAGTGCCAGGTAAGTGAGCCAGAGAATGGTTTTACAGATGTACGTTGATATGCTTGACAGACGATATTGAACATCATGGCAAACATGTCTGAAAATATTACAGATTTTTATGAAATTATTATTGCAAACAAAGTGCTGTCAAAAAAAAGTATCGTGCCGATCCTACTTATGTACTGGATCTAAAAAATCATGTGAACAAATGATTGAATTTTTCTGATGGTAAAATGATAGATAAACGTTTTATAAATAATATAATATTCTATATATTTAATATTAGTCAAGTCCACTGGACACAACAAGCCCTCCTCTCCTCCTCATGCACAGTCCACCTGAACAATGGCCGATTCAACGCTTCCAAAAATGGGTCTGCATATAAACGAAGCGTGTCATGCTCTTTCTATTTTCATTGCATGCTGGTGACTTTGCATAGCTTCATTATACGAAGAACAAGTAAACGTACGGCGGCTTGCCGCTAAGCATTATAGATCATAACTGATTTTAACTTTAGACTTCAAGCTCGAAATCAAAATAACAACGGTTTGATGGATGCTGTTCTCTGTATTCTGTAACTCTCGCTGAAGAATGTGAGTCATGTAAGCGAGACCGTGCGCATGCTATGATCGCAGGTGCCTCCATCTGCCTGATAACTTACAGCGATATAAAACATGCAAGTCGAGGGATGCTGTCGGTGAGTTTCCATAAAACAGACGTCATGTTATTTCCATTGTGAATGCTCAGCTAAATTAGGTCATGGTTTACTGAGGCTGAGCAACGTGGTTTACTTTCAAGCATTGTACATTTCAATACAAGTTGCACAAAGTGAAACTGTCTAATGGTCCTGATTTGACCTAGATTTGACAGCAGGAAAAAGAAAATTCGCCGTTGCATTTCAGGAAGATTTAACTTTTACATTCAGCAGACATTCAGAAGAAAGGTAAAACACTTGTTCCTTTTAGACATAAAATGCTGGAGTAACTCAGCGGGACAGGCAGCTTCTCTGGAGAGAAGGAATGGGTGACGTTTTGGGTCACCTGTTGCGTTTAGACTGTTTTTCAGATTTAATCGCTAACATTTTTATTCTTATCGCCGAGAGGTGATTGAAGCGTTCAGGATTCATGTGCAAACTGCGAACGGTTGTGTAGCGGAGATTAGGGCATTCTCCAGGTTTAGTAGTTTGGGTCGAGACTACGCCTAATCACGCTCTCTCTTTACTCATGATGTTGCTGATCACACACAAGTGTATTAGATGCGGTACCTCTACATTATTGAGCAGAGATGTCGTATGTTCGCATTTAACCCTTGAGACCTAGAGCAGTCACAGCTCGAGACATTGCATCGTATTGCTTCTTTAAATGGTTACGTATTTGCAAGTGTTCGGGATTATCAAAGCGGAATTCAACCTCTTCCTAAAGCCCTTCGACGTATTGTCAGATGACCAACAGGGTTATTCCGGGGATGCGCACGCAGACCTCTATCGCATGGGTCTTACATGTATATTTCCCAATGAATTCGTCTTGCAAGATAGACAACGATCCCACGCATTTATTTCGTTTGCAAACTGCAAATCTTTAGCAGGAGAATGCTAACCTGTCAGTCAATACAGCGGGTCGGGATGTACATGTGTTGAAAGTCGATCATGACGGTTGGAGCTGTTAACTTATCGATAGCGGAGGCTTGGCGATCGTTTCGCCGAACACCTCCGCACGGTCCGCAATAACCAACCCGACCTCCCGGTCGCTCAGCACTTCAACTCCCCCTCCCATTCCGTATCCGACCTCTCGGTCCTGGGCCTCCTCCATGGCCAGAGTGAGCAACACCGCAAGTTGGAGGAACAGCACCTCATATTCCGCTTGGGGAGTTTGCATCCTTTGGGCTTGAACATTGAATTTTCTCAATTCTGTTAATCCCTGCTGTATCCTCCCCCTCCCACCTCTCCCCAGCCCTCGGGGCCCTGGCATTCCCTCTGTCTCTGTCTACCTCCCCCACCCTAGTCGCACTAGCTTCTCATTTTCACACCACAAACAGCTTACAATGGCTTGTTCCCTTTATCATCGATACTTTTTTGCATTTCTTTCATTCATTGTTCTTTATCTCTCACATCACCGTCTATATCTCTCGTTTCCCTGATCCCTGACCAGTCTGAAGAAGGGTCTCGACCCGAAACGTCGCCTATCTCCTTCGCTCCTTAGATGCTGCTGCACCCGCTGAGTTTCTCCAGCATTTTGTGTAACCCTCGATTCTCCAGCATCTGCAGTTTCTTCGTCAACAACTTATCGATAGGTTGTGCCTCTGACGTTGAGTTGTGTTGCCCGGTTTTTGTTGGCTCTGGAGCAATTGTCTACCATCTGTGATTCGCTGAATGTCAACGCGTCAAGACACCACCGAGGGGAGCTGGCGGACTGCTGCCGGCCTTTCTGTCGTTCACCTCTGTATCGGAAGCACACGTGTGTTTAGATTTGGAACTGCGAATAGTGATTATGAGCACAATATGTATCCACAAACAATTTAATGCTGTGACGGGCACTTCGACAGGAATGATGAGACGAAGTAGAGGAAAGAAATCCGGTACATAGTGTCATTGAGTCAGGAGATCATCTAGCCGTTAACATCTCGGCGACACAGTTCCGTGTGAAACAAGGGAAGCGGAGAGGACAAACACCGGCCCATCTCATCTCTAGATGTGATCAATATTTCGAGTTATGTGGCATTAATATGACCAAAACAATAGCTGGTCCCTTCACGCAGATGCGATAACAACAAAGCGCATCAGTGTGTCAACGATATTAGAAGTCTGAGAATTAAAAGGGGTCAACCCGTAAACCTGTGTAATATAGTTTGTTATTCCAAAGTCTTAAAGGCAAGAAAACTCGTACACGCATGACAAATTGAAGCAAATTAATATATATTTCGCGGGTTATTTCTCGTTCGGAATTCAACTTTCTTCTTTTGGTTGCAGCAAATTTGGTGGCAATCCTTATCCTGTCGTCTGGAAAGTGCGGGCTCACTAGATGTGTGATCCAGTATCTGAAATCAATGGCGGTAGCTGATCTAATAGTACTACTTGTCAGTGTAATTCTCTATGAGATTAAAGAGGCATATTTTCCGCATTCATTCCTCAATTACACGCCCATTTGCAGTGTTAATTTTGCACTGATTTATATGTCGCTCGATTGGTCCGTCTGGCTAACTGTCACTTTTACTTTCGATCGATTTGTTGCTATATGTTGCCAGTCGTTGCGTTCAAAATATTGTACCATGAAGACTGCATTGAAAGTAATAACAGCTGTGTTTATGTTAAGTATTTTAGAAAATATTCCATTCTACTTTATATTTGAACCACGTGAAGTAATTAATGATGTGCCATGGTCCTGTTATGTCAAATCAAGTTTCTACACATCACCCACCTGGGTCGCGTATTTATGGTTTGAAACACTCTTAACCCCATTTGCGCCATTTGTGTTGATTCTTCTGTTCAATACCTTGACCATAAAGCATATTATCATGGCTAACAGAGTCAGGAGTAAGCTCCGAGGGAGTAATACAGAGGCGTGTCAGACTGATCAAGAGACTGAGAACAGAAGGAAATCGATGATATTACTCGTTGCAATATCTGGCAACTTTATTTTCTTATGGATAATAAACCTTGCATGCTTCATCTGTGTACAGTTTACAGATTATCGATTTTTGGAAACAGATTACGACTCTTTCACCATTGCTGCAAAAAGTGGTTATATGCTGAGGTATTTGAGTACTTGCACAAACACTTTCATTTATGCAGTTTCGCAGAGACACTTCAGAGAGGAACTGAAGAATGTAATTTCACGTCCCTTTCTTGCCATTGCTAATATATTCAAACTTTGAACACAAAACGAACTTTATCCAAAAATGTAAATACGTGATAATTTGAGAGGCACACATATATATCTGTAAGAGGATTTGTCGTGGTATCCCTTTCCACAATATCTTGGGATGTGTTCCCGCTATTTAGTTACCATGGACCAAGAATAAAGCAAAGTGATGTTTTTGAAATATAATGTACGGTCATTAAAATAGTATATTTGTTTGAATTTACTTATCCCATTTATGACGACAACTTAGTTTGATTTTCTATCATCAGAAACTGTAAGTCGTTCAAGTCAGTATAATATGGTTTGTTATAATCCGGGCGGAATTAAAGACAGACGGAATTGTTTTTTAAATGTTTTGTGGCCTGACGGACGCCAAGGGTAACTGAACATTTAAATGATGTTCCTTCCCACTGAGCTAATGTAAGCTTTTAACAACGATATCAACCAACCTTAAACACAATTCCTCTTATTTTTGTATTTCAATTCACGTGCCTCTTATAATTTCATATATGTGTATCAGTTCGTCCCGGTTTTCCCATTTCTCGGCATCCCTTGCCGCAATGCATTTGCCTTATTTACCCACAAGTATTTGCTTTCGCAAAATTCATCACTTCTCACATCTCAGGATAAAATTCACGTGCAATGTTCCGTCAAGTTTTCAGATCACTCCCCACTAACTTTTCTTTAAAATGGAAGGAATGTCTAAGAATACACCGTTTTGGAGGTACAACCCTCAAACGTTAAAAGACCCGCAAGGGAGTATATATCTAAAACAGCAAATGGATCTTTTTTTCGAAATAAATGACACGCCAGACACATCACCTACATTATTATGGGAATCTTTCAAAGCATTTATTCGAGGCGTTATAATCTCATACCAGTCTTTTCCAAACAAAATAAATAAGAACGAACAAAGGCAGTTAGAAGAACAAATTAGACAATTGGACTTCGATAATGCTCAATACCCAACTATGGATAAACATAATAAAATATTAATACTAAAATTTAAATTAAAAAAATTACTATCAGAGACATTTATAATATTACCCCAAATGACAAGACAGGAACATTTTGAATTTGGGGATAAGCCCCGTAGACTTCTGGCACGTCAGTTAAAACAACGAGAAAAGGAACATACTATTTCAAAGATTAAATCAGATAGAGGGGAAGTATTAACATTACCGAGAGATATTAATAAAAGATTTGCGCAATTTTTTGAGAATTTGTATACATCCAAAAGGACAACGGACACCAATAAAGTTACTGAGTTCTTGGATAATTGTAATCTTCCCAGTTACAGGAACAAGAGGAATTGGGAGCACAAATCTCAAATAAGGAAATAGAAGAAACAATAACCTCATTAAAAAATGGAAAAACACCTGGTCCTGACGGATTTAATAATGAATTCTATAACAGTATTTATGACATATTTACACCACGCCTACAGAAAATGTATACATATGCCTTTAAAGAACAAATACTACCTAAAACAGTAGCAGAATCTACGATTACATTAATACTTAAGAAAGACAAAGGTGTGGAAGAACATGGATCAAATAGAGCTATTGTGTTGTTAAACACTGATCCAAAAATATTAGCGAAAATATTAGCTAGAAGATGCCAGTAACTTAATACATCGGGATCAAACGGGGTTTATCAATAAGAGACAATCATTTAATAATTTGAGACGCTGCTCAACATAATGCATTGACACCAAATTGAAGATCAAAAACTAGCAATTATTTCGCTGGACGCAGAGAAAGCATTCGATCAGGTTAAATAGAATTATATGGTTAAGGTATTGCAAACATTTCAACTGGGAGAGAATTTCATTCTGTGGATTAAATAAGCCAACGGCCAGAATATTAACTAATAATGTTTTATCTGCGAAATTTCAACTGTCAAGGTGTAATAGACAAGGATGCACATTATCACCATTGTTATTTGTCCTTATAATTGAACGACTAGCGGAAAGATTTTGAACTCATCCGAATATTCATGGCTATAATACAAAATATTCAAACAATAAAATATAATTATATGCTGATGATGTACTTCTCTACATCACAACACCTCATATCTCTATAACCAATATTTTAAACTTAATCGAGGATTTCGGATCATTTTCAGGTTATAGAATAAATTGGAATAAAAGTGAAATCATGTCAATAAAACCGAAAGATTCTACACATCTCTTACAGTATCCTTTTAAAATAGGTATGGAAAATGTAAATACGTTTGGGTATTGAAATCACTAGAAGATATCACGACATGTTTAATGCAAACTATAACCCTGTACTTAAGAAACGACATCATTTAATTACATTTTGGAAAACGCTTCCAATGTCCTTAATAGGCCGAATAAACGCCATAAAAATGATTTTTCTAACACAAATTATATACCTGTTGCAATCAATCCCAATATACCTACCCAAAAAGTTAAACAAAAATTGGACTCAGATATTACAATTTTTTTTTGGGATGATAAGTCCCATAGAACACAAAGATCACACTTGAATAAACCCAAAGCAGTAGGGGGATTAGCACTCCGCAATTTAATGTATTACTATTGGTCTGTAAATATTAGATATATGATTCAACTGCTGGATAAATCTCCCCAGCAACCGGAGTGGATTATCATGGAGAAAGAGGACTGCTCCCCTTGTAATATTGGAGCGTTCCTTCTTTCACCTATTACGTTGAATAATACAAATTACAACAAAAATCCAATTATACATAGTACAATCAGAATTTGGAAACAAATACAATACAACTTAAAATTAAGACATTTATCTTTCCTATCCCCTATCGCTAAAAATCCTTCGTTTAAACCCTCAATTGTAGACAAAGCATTTATATAATGGGAAAGAGCAGGAATTAAAACCTTGGGAGATTTGTATGAAACGGGAAACATTATTACCATTTAATCAATTACAACTAAAATACAATTTGGGTAACAATCAGTATTTTAAATATTTCCAAATATGTTATTGTCTGAAAAAATATGTACACGACTTTCACAATATGCCATCAGATTTACTGGATGAAGCAATTAATACAAAGGCATAATCAGCAAATTTAATCTCATATATATATAATATTATTATAAATGTGCATAAATGTTCAATTAACGTAAGACACACTTTAATACAATTGTACACAGATTATACTATTCAAAAAAGTAAATTAAGTACACTTTTTCCCAACGTCTCACCTATTTGTGATAAATATCAGTCTCAAGATGCTACGATAGCACACGCCTTTGTCTTTTGTATAAACATTTTGTATTTGAATCTTCGCAAAACTATTTAAAATGAAACTGATACCAAAGGCAGATTGGATTATTTTCAGAATAACGGAAGGTAGCCCTGAATTAAATGTGTTTCAAAGGAATCTATTTGAATACTGCTTAATTATAGGAAAAATGCTCATCTTATAATTCTGGAAAAATGCCCCTATACCTATATATGTGGATTTCAACTATATATGAAACACTACATCTGGAAGATATGAGACTCCGCCTGGCAGGAAAACAGATCGTTTCTATCAGACGTGGTCTGCATTTATAGATGTGTTACAAGGATAGGGTGAAAGAGTAGCTCAAAAAGGTACCGACGTCGGGCCTTAGTAAAGGGGGATGAAAAACTATCGAGTTGGTAAATTCCTTTTGCGTGATGTTTATAATATAGTAACTGGCTTTTCCTTTTTTGTCTCTCTCTCTCTCTTTTTTTTTCTCTTTTCTAGGGTCTATCTCTTAATCACCTTTCTCGAACTCTTTAACCAACGACTCTTTTTTTTTGTTTCTTCACTTTGGCACGCTTTTTCACTTTCACAAATCTGTTCACTTGCTTCGCTCTCTCTGTTTCCACTTTTTCTTCTTTAAAAGCCTTAAAATTAAGGGATATAATGATTGTAACAATATATACGGGGTGTACACTGATGTATTTAGCTCTAACAAATAAAAACATATTTAAAAAAAAAGTTTTCTATCTGTTGGATATTCAGCTGCAGGCTCAGCTAATATTCCTCGCAGTCCACAACATCCATGTTTTTTCCTGTCATCCTCAAACTCACTAATCATATATCCAACATTCGGACCGAATTAGAAATTTTATGAAAAAAAGCAAAAATCCATCAGCGATCTAAAGTCCAACGGTGGCCGCATATTTTCTAATGCGATAATAAATCTTCCACCACCGCCCGGGGCCTTATCACAAAAATGACAACATTGCATTATCTCCCTGTGAATTAGACTACTGGCCTGCTCTACATTGTGAGAACTTGACAAATGCGTCAATAAAATTCATTTAGGCATTGTTCACTGCCTTCATCCATATTATTAAATACCGCAATATCTGTGAAGTGTTCCCATGCACAATTACGTGCTGACAAAACCTGATGAGACATTGCTTCAGATTTAACGCTCCTTGGAACATATGACTTTCAGGCATTGGAGTACAATTAGGTTTTACGACCCGTCGACTCTGCCTGTCGATCATGGCGAATTTTCTTTCTTTCTCAACCGCATTCTCCTTCATTCTCTCGGTAGCTTTGGACGTCCTTACTGATCAAGGGCATAGGTGTCGGTTATCGGTTGATAAAGTACCATATGTTCTGACCTCTACAGCCAATTCTGGCAAGGCTAAACAATCTCCTCTTTTGACCACTATAATCCTTATTCATTCAATGACTTCTAAGTGCACTCCATACCTAGATATGATCCAAGTAGGTAAATAAACTTTTGTTACCCTGTTACAAAATCATTAAATGTTTTCACTGTTGCCGGAAAGGAAAGTGCAAATCACTGTGATGGAATAAAATAAAAACGTGGAAACAAACACCCTTTCTGTTTCTCCACCCGAACGTTGACTGTTGCTCGTCCCACAGATATCGGTTCTCCAGCATTTACTGTTTCCAGTTCAGATCAGCACATTTGTCACTTGATACAAGATACAAGATACATTTATTTGTCACATGTGCCAGATGGCACAATGAAATGAATCACCATACAGCCATACACTAGAATATAAAAAACACAACACACGATAGATTTAAACATAAAACATCCCCACACAGCAGAATCAAAAATTTCGCACTGTGAGGTAAGGCACCAAAGTCAGTCTGTTCCTCGATGTTCACCCATGGTCGGGGCTTCCGGAGCCATCCGCAGTCGCCGCTACGGGCAGCTCGCCGCTCAGGCCCGCTCGTCGGGATGATGTACGTCCGACCTCGGGACTGGAGGCCAACCTCAGCGGCTTGGACCTCCAAAACGGCCGCTTCCTACCAGTGTCCGCAGCTCCCGACGTCCCCAGACCGCGCCGGGCGGAGACTCCCGCTGGCGGACCTCCTCAAAGGGCCCAAGGCCTCCGCGACGTCGGTCAACGCCGCCCGCGTTGGGAACTTCTCGACCCACAGCTCCGTGATGTTGGAGCAGCGGCCCAACGCTGCGGAACTCCAACGGCGATCCAGGTAGGTATCACCCGCTCTGCAGTGAATTCAGCGCTGCGCCGCAGCTGTTGCAGCACTGAGAGGTAGCTGTTTCACACAAAGGGCGGTGTGTGTGTGGAACGAGTGCCAGAGGAGGTAGTTAAGGCTGGGACAATCCTAATGTTTAGGAGACATTTGGACACGTACATGGATAGGACAAGGTTTAGATGGATATGTTCCAAACGCGTGTGAGTGGGACTAGTGTAGATGGGACATGTTGGTCGGTGTGGGCAAGTTAGCTGAAGGGCCTGTTTCCACACTGCGCCACTCTATGACTAAAAGGTTAAGAAGAAAAATGCATGTAGATAAGTAGAGCAGATTTGAAAGAGGAGTGAAATGTAGAGGCAGAGAGAGGTTATGGGTGGAAAGGAACATAGGAAAGGAGGGGGAGGGTGGGCTTGGGCAGATGGGGGAAGGGTAAATAAACACACAGTACTGGAGTAACTCGGTGGGTCAGGCAGCATCTGTGGAGAACATGGATAGGTGATGTTTCACGGAGTGGTGGAGTAACTCAGCGGTTCAGGCAGTATGTCTGGAGAACATGATTAGGTGACATTTCACAGCGTGCTGGAGTAACTCAGTTGGTCAGGCGGCATCTCTGGAGAAAAGGTATAGATTATATTTCGGCTCAAGACCCTTCTTCAGTAATATTCATGATGTGACATGCATACACATTCCTGAATGTTACCCAAACCATCGTGAGCTACTTTGTAACGGTGCTTGTCCTCTCCTGCAACGTCTCTGTTGCTTTGGGTGATGCAGAGCTTTGGGACATGGTGTGAAGCTGTTGCAGTCTGCCCCCGCCTGGTAAAAGCCTGAATGGAGTGGATGTGGATAGGATGTTTCCACAAGTGGGAGAGTCTAGGACCAGTGGCCACAGCCTCAGATTTAAACGACGTTCCTTTAGGAAGGATATGAGCAGGAATTTCTTAAGTCAGAGGGTGGTGAACTGTGGAATTCATTGCCACAGACAGCTGTGGACGCCAGTTGACATTTTGCAGGAGGAGATTGATAGATTCGTGATTGATACGGGTGTCAGAGGTAATGGGGAGAAGGCAGGAGAATGGGTTTGAGAGGGAAATATATATAGTCATAGAGTGATACAGCATGGAAACAGGCCCTTCGGCCCAGCATGTCCCATCTATACTAGTCCAACCTGCCCACGTTTGATCCATATCCCTCCAAACCTGTCCTATCCATGTACCTGTCTAACTGTGTCTTAAATGTTGCGGTAGTCCCTCCCTCAATTACCTCCTCTAGCAGCTTGTTCCATACATTTACCACCCTTTGTGTGAAAAATATACCCCTCAGATTCCTATTAAATCTTTTCCGCTTCATCTTAAACTTATGTCCTCTGCTCCTCACCTACTCTGGGCAAAAGACTCAAGAGAGTTCAAGGGAGTTTTATTTTCATGTGTTCCTGATAGGACAGTGAATTCTTGCTTTGCTTTAGCACACCAGAGCATAGTAGGCACGAATACTGAACATATCAGTGTGTCCATATATCATTGCATAAATATATACACACATGAATAATTAAACTGATAAAGTGCAAGTAAACAGATTATTGGCTATTAATGTTCAGAATTTTGTCCGAGCCGAGTTTAATAGCCTGATGGATGTGGGGAAGTTCCTGTTCCTGAACCTGGTCGTTGCAGTCTTCAGGCTCCTGTACCTTCAACCTGAAGGTAGTGGGGGGATGAGTGTGTGGACCGGACCTGATCTATTCAAATCATGATTTTACACATCTCTATTAGATCATCCCTCCATCCTCCTGTGCTCCATGAAATAGATGTATGGCCTCAACCTGATCTATACAAATCATGATTTTATACACCTCGAATAGATTATCCTTCAACCTCCTGTGCTCCAGCCTACTCAACCTCTATAGGTCTGGCCCTCTAGTCCTGGCAACGTCCTCGTAAATATTCACTGTACCTTTCCCAGTTTAATGACATCTTTCCTATAACATGGTGCCCAGAATACTCTGAATGCGGCCTCACCAACTTCTTATTCAAATGCAACACGACCTCCCAACTTCTATACTCAGCCTGACCCGCTGAGTTACTCCAGCACTCCGCGAAACATCACAGAACAGGGCAGGATTAACAAGTTTGCTGATGATACGGAAGTGAGTGGGTTTGCAGATAGTGGATGTGGTTGTGAAAGATTGCAGCAGGATCTGGATCAATTAGCCAGGTGGGCAGAGGAATGGTTGATGGTTGCATGGTTCCTTGAAGGTCGAGTCGCAGGTGCATCAGGTGGTCAAAAAGTATTTTGGCACATTGGCCTTCATCAGTCAGAGTATTGAATAAAGTGATTGGGAGGTCATGTTGTAGTTGTATCGGACGTTCATGACACCGCATTTAGAATATTTTGCTCAGTTCTGGGCACCATGTTATCGGGAAGATGTCAAACTGGAAGGAGTACAAAGAAGATTTATAAGGATGCTGCCAGGACTAGAGGGTGTGAGCAATAGGGGAAATTTTAGGTTGGGACTCTATTCCATGGAGAGGGTCCATCACAGATTGTGATATTTTTCAGCTTGGCCAGCACAAGCCTTTCAAGGGTCTTCATGACTACAGACGTCAGTGCGACAGGCCTGTAGTCATTAAGCCAAGGGATTCTTGCTTTTTTGTGTACAGGGACAATGGTGGAGAATTTGAAGCAGGCAGGGACAGTACTTGTTTGCAGAGACTGGTTAAAAATGCCTGTGAGATTTCCGGCTCCTCTCTCCTGAAAAGCCTCTCCGCCTCTTCTATTTGTATCGTTGATTAAGTGATGTTGTTCAGCAAGGAGGGTGTGGGTAATTGGGGGTGAAGTGATGATTGGTGTGGGGTGGGTGTGGAAGGCCCTGTCTTTGCAGACTGAGGTCAGGCTGTGAGTGGATGTGAAGTGTTGGTTGGGGTGGGAAAGGGTCCAGTCGTTTCATACTGGATCTCGCCTTAAGTATGTGTGAAGTGGTGAATGGGAAGGAGAGTGTGCAGGGTCCATTCTTTGCAGCCTGGGGTCTGGCTGCGTTTGTTGGGGAGGCGATACCAGGGTTACCTTTCTGATTTTCAAACCTGCAGTAAAACTCATTCAGGTCGTTGGTCAGCTGACGATTGTCCAAAGAGCGGGGGGCTTCCCTCTTATAGTTGGTAGTTTCTTGCATGCCCTTCAAAATTGATGAAGAGTCACTAGATGAGAACTTGCACCTCAACTTCTCAGAGTACCTATCTTGGCAGCTTTGATTCCTCTTCTCTGCTCCATTATCGATTAGGCTATATTTTAACTCTTTAACGCATTAGGCTATCGGCTTGATGCATATCCCCCCCCCCCCCCCCCCCCCCCCCCCCCCCCCCCCCCCTCCCCCCCCATCACGAAATTGGCATGTTACATCTGTACAGAATGATCCAATTAAAATGTATATATCTGTCACAAACTATGGTATTCATATTTTTTAAGATTGTCATTAAGGAAAAGAAAGCAGTTCCAAATGTTTGATATTATTTGATATTGTTTAATATTACTCATATGGAGGAGAATATATAATAGCTCTAAAACATACCTTAATTTTGCAATTTCACTGAAGATAATCCCTATTTCCCTTTCCCATCCACCTCTCTCTCCCTCCCCAATGTCTATCTTACCTCCCCTCCTTCCCCTCTCTTTCCCCCCTCCCCTCCTCCCCCTCTCACATTCCCCCTCTTTCTCCTTTCTCTCTCCCACGCAACTTTGGGAGGCCCGCTCCGGCGGGGGGTGGGGGGGGAGAGGCGAGGGTCCGCGGCGCAGGAAAGGCGAGGGTCCGCGGCGGGTGGGGGGGACGGAGAGGCGAGGGTCCGTGGCTGGGGGGGGGGGGGGGGTGGAGAAAAGGCGTGGGCCCGGCGGGCGTGGGCGGTGACGTGGGCGGAAGATAGCGTGGGGCCCAGTTGTCTATTGTTGCCGGCTATATTTTCTTTCACTGCGAGTTTCACGTTACTGCCTCTGCTGATTCTACTGTTGACCGCAAGGTGTCTGGTTGTCGGACTATTACAGAGAACAAACAGAACAGTAGAAAGTAAAGTGTATTCAAATGTCGCATTGTCGTATATGCTATCCTCTGTTTATTCTCCGTGAATAAAATTTGGCGGTCACGGTTGGTCACGGCAGAGTTACTGCCTTATAGCGAATGCAGTGCCGGGAGCCGGGTTCGATCCCGAATAACGAGGTGCTGTTTTTATGCCGTTTGTACGTTCTCACCGTGACCTGCGTGTGTTTTCTCCGATTTCTTCGGGTTTCGTCCCCACACTCCTACGACGTACAGGTCTGTAGGTTAATAGGCTTGGAAAATGTTTATTTTAAATTGTCCCTTGTCAGTGTAGGATAGTGTTCATCTGCGGGGATCGCTAGTCGGCGGGACACGGCGGGCCGAAGGGCATGTTTCCGCGCTCTTTCTCTAAAAACGAAGCGGTACAAATTAAAAAATATAATATCTGTTTCAATAACACACACCATTCGCTTCATGTATTATTATGCAAAAATACAAATTATTACTCTGGGGCAATGCAAGAAGATATTTTAAGAGAAATGTCACATGCGTTTCTTGCAGACGATAATTGGTTATTTCGTATATAAAGTTATTAAAAATCGAAATGATTGTTCTAAATTGAATATATTTCCAAGGAGGACCAGTGTAAAAAAAGTGTTAGCATACGTTCTGAAATCTGTAAAGTAATGTTTTAAGCAAGAAGAAAGGAAAGGTTTTGCTTATGATGGACGTTCTCTTTCTTGAGTAAACGTATTTTCCCCGCTGCTAGGATGGGCACATCCTCAACCACATCTCCTCTGCATCTTGAAGTTCTGCTCTCGCTCCCCTTGCCTCCGCACGGAACTACGAAATGGTTATCCTGGTCCTTATATTTAACCCGCCAGCCTCCTTATCCAACACATTATTCTCCATATCTCCCCCACATATCTGCCTATCCCCATTACCTCTCACCTTCCATAAATGCCGCTCTCCCTTATCCGGTTGCAGCCAAACCACCCTCTCCCCAGGTCCCATCCGCTGCAGCACAGGAGATGTAACACCCGTCATTATACCTCATGCCTTACATCAGTCCAATGACACCAGTAGTCCTTCTACTTGAAAGAGGGGTTCGCATGTACCTCCACTGACGTCATCTGCTGGTTTAGGTGCGTCCGATTTGGACTCATTACTTCGGCGAAACCAAGCGTCGATGGGACGACCATCTCTCCCAATACGTGCTCTCGGCCAGGAGCTAGTACACAATATTCCGGTTAATAAACATTATTATTCTTACTCATTCCCACATGCATTCGTGTATTTGGTCTCCTTCATTGTCAGAGTAAGGCCGCACGTACACGTTGGAACATCATCTCATATTCCGCTTGAGTATTTTAACAAATTAACGGTATGAACACTGAACCCTTTAATATTTCAATACAACTAACCGAAGCAACTATTCCCCCTTTCTACCCCCACCCTCTACCCCCCCTGCAATTTGTCCCAACTGCATTCGCACTCGTGTCTCCCTTCCCTCTATCCACGTGAAACCATCCGTCGATCAACCCCCTTCACCTATGTACCTACCATGCCAGACTTTGTCCCAATCTCAACTCTCTTCCATCTCTCTGCACAGGAACAAGCACAATCAGTGTGAGGAATTCCCTGACCAGAAGAGTTAACGAAACATATTCTCCAAAGGGACTGTACAACGCAGGAAATTACACCAGCAATTCTGTCTACAATATCTGCAGTTTCTTGTGTCTTCATATGTGTGAACGTATTGGATTAGTTGTTAGCCCGTGTTCAACGGAATCGAGATATAGCAAGACCTTCCTTGACGATTTTCAACGTACAGGACAATCGATCTTCCCGCTTTTTTCATCCCCGTCTCTCTCTGGTAAGAGGATTGTTGCACCCCGATTCCACAATAATCTGAACGTACTACTCAGCTTTCTATCTGTTCTCCCAATTAATTACGCTCTGTCACATTTGATACGATCATTTGCATAATAGTTTTTCACCGTATGACGACTCCCACCGCTTCCACGCCAACTATGAGATCACCCTGGCAAACTTGGTCTGTGTTGTCCACTTTGTCCATCCATGTGCTACAAACAAGAGGCAACTTACAGATGCCAATTAACCTACCAACTTGAAAGTCTTTGTGATGTGGAAGAAGTCGGAACATCCAGTGTAAACTGCAGTCACATGGAGGATGTGCAAATTCAAGACAGATATCATCCGAGGTGAATGTCAAACTTTGGTCAAGACCTCGGTGAGGCTGCAACTCTCTTCCGCCCATTACTCAGCTCACCCACTCTGCGCAAACTAATGAATGTCGCATAGTCATATTGGAACGAGCCAGGCTATGTAAATATCCATCTCCATTTCATTCTCCATCCCTTTACAGTATCGACAGGTTTTGCCAGGCTTTCCAAACATGTCAGGAGTTCCCTTTCAATTGAACGCACTGGCGGGCATATTATTGTGACATCTCGCCATACACCATTAATTACGTTTGCTCGTACCATTTTCGATATTAATCTCCATCTGCTTCTATCTCCAATCGGAAGAGCCGTGACGCGCAAGTCTAAAGCATTCTCAACATCCGATACCAATACCACGTCCGTCCGTCAGTCTCCCCTGCTCCTCATTTTTACCATAAGCTCTCTCCGCTTAGTAGAATCGGTCATTCAGTCCACTATGCAACTGCAAATATGCAGATGTTCCAATGAGATTTCATTGACCTGAAACGTTCCTCTGATGCACTCTCCTCTGATATTGCATGACATGCGAGTATTCTCAATGGTTTTCCCTTTTCCCTCAAGAACCTGTGTTCCCACTCAAAATTGGACGAACACGTCCACTTCCCAAACCCGCGCTCTCCCACTCACACACAAACGCACAAACACATCGTAAGTTGGTGCGAAAAATACTTTGTGTTAAATTAAGCAAACATTTTCTGAAATATTTATTTCAAGTAAAACAAATCGCGTTATAGTGCCTGTGATTTGGATATGCTTTTTTCAGGATAAGAATATGTATGGCAGCGATGTAAACAGAAAAACGCTAATATATTACCCATTACAAATTTAGGTTGTGTATCGCAAATTAAAATTCCAGTAGAATGTACACATGTCCCCTGAGTTTATCAAGCTGTGTCGTTTACTTCAATAATTTATAGAGAAAGACAAGAGGCCGTTTAATCATTTTCTTCATTTCATCTCTGAAGTTTCTTTGGGACGCAGCATAAATGAACGTGTTTGTACAAGTGCTTAAAACTCTTAACTGGAATCCAGTTTCTTCTGCAACGGTGAATGGGTCTCTGTAATCATATTTCATCAATTGATTATCGGTAAAATGTAAAGCAACAAAGCAAGCAAAATTTACCGTCCACAACAGAAGGAAACTACCAGATATCGCGAGTAGTAAAATGATCGATTTCCGTCGATTCTCAATTTCCTGATCCATCCGGCACTTCTCACCTTCATTTCCCCGTAGTTTGTTTCTGATTCTGTTCGCACGTATAATATGACTTATTGTTAAGGCGTTGAACAGGAAGATCAACACAAATGGTAGAAATGGTGTTAAGATGGTCTCTAACCATAAGAATGCTGCCCAGATAGGTAAAGTATAGAAGCTTGAGCTTACAGTGCAGTACCAGGGCACATTGTCAATTACTTCACGTGGTTCAAGTAAGAAGAAGACTGGCATATTTTCAACAATGCATAATATACAAACGATCGTTATAACCGTTGTTGAATTTTTTTCAGTGCAGTACCTAGTTTTTAACGTCTGAAAACAAATAGCAACAAATCGATCAAAGGTAAAGGCCACAGTCAACCAAACGGAACAATCAACAGCAATATAAATCAAGGTCATGTCGAGACGGCAGATCGGAGTGTAATGTAGGACTGAACTTGGAAAAAACGCATCATTAATCTCAAAAAGTATTGGACCAAATATCAGATGCATTAGGTTAGCTGCCGCCATCCATACTAGATATCGGGTGATGCATATGGAGAGCCCACACTTTCCGGTCGACAGGATGGAGATTGTCAATATATTAGCTGCAAGGAATTAAGGGAATTGCATTAAAAGTATCTTGTGTCGCGACCAATCGAAGATAAATAGTCTTTCTTCCACATGTTGCATTCTTTCCATGGCTCATTTATCCAGAGTTTTTCATTAAATCCATGGAATGAATAATAATCAGAATACGGATTCTAACTCGTGTCTATTACCTCGAATTAATGCACAAAATTGGGCTATTACAGCAACCAACGCTAGTCGGGATTTTTGTTTATCTTTCAAATTTCCTCTGGAAAACCACTGCGTTTCCTATCTGGGAAAACTATAAGTGTGCTGGCGTGATTCAACTGTGAGAATGGTTAGAATGATAAGGAAAGTGGTCGGTATGCATTAAGTATTTTTATTAAAGGTCACGTTGTGATGTATCTGCAGATTCATTTCAGACGTTAAAGCTGCGGGTTTCAGAAATATTATACAATCGTTGATAGTTATTACCAGTTTTATATTTAATCCAGTCGTCATGCTTAAACTATCCTCGGTATGTTCTCACTTTGTTGTAATACAGTTACAACTAACCAGCACCTTTACTTAACACAAACAAAATATTGCTGCATAACAAATCGAGATGTGGGACTTTGAACAATTATGCAAGTATAAATCGAGAATTAAGTGTGATATATGTGCTGAGTGAATGAGAGGTTACATTGTTATCACAACATTGAGGTCCGCCGTCGCCGATAATACCAGATAACGGTTGCCGTTTTAGCAAAAAACTCAAGTTTCGCCATGGAGAAATGTATTTGATTATCTGATCACATCTTTCGAATAACAGTTATAATTTTGACAACAAAAATAGTTTGTTGCATTCTTCTATCCCGCATTCTATTCCAGAGTAAATAAAATGCTTGACGAAATTAATCTCATCCAGTACATATCCCCTTTTATCGTCGGCATTGTCTTCATACTTATTAGGGAATAAAGTCCATCACTTTTTGAGCGCAGCAAAATACACTTTTATGACGCTTGTAATGGGTTAGCTGTATCTGGGGTAATTCCCTACCTTCGTTGACTTTAGCGACATGATATAATAGCATATCACATTTCAGTAACTCTTTCTTCGGCCTTAGAGTTTAAAGCTCGTCCAGAAGGTCAGTGAATTATATATTGTGCTGTTGCCGAAGGCAGTGGCTTCGTCTGGCCATTGAAAATGAAAGGAAAGACCACTGAAGATTTCCTTCCACAGGTAGCAATGTAAAAAGCGGACCATGGAAAAGCATGGAAAAATAATCGCCGGGACACTGAAATCATACCTTAAATTAAAATACCTTATTTTAAAAATATCACATACAGATAGTTTTTTGTAAATTTATATCCAGCAGTTTCGGTTTGTAGCGACGCAGCGTATCAACACCACATTAGGGAGCTGACTGTCGTTCTAAGGCCTGGCCTTTGAGCACTTATTAGCACATTTTGGATGTTCGCCTACGACCACACCAAGTCCACGTCCGATACCATCGCCCTGACTGCACTCATGTGAAGAAACACCTGGGTAGGAAGGACACCTACGTCAATCTCCTCGACTATAGCTCTGTTATCAATACTATTACCCCCAACAAAGCTTACCTCCAAACTCGTGGAATTTGGAGTCACCACTCCCCTCCACAAATGGATCATCAACTTCCTAACCAACAAAGCACATTTAGTGAGACTTACGTGACAAATCGTCATCCAATATAAATTCTCAATAATGGTGCCCCACCAGGCTCCGTTCTCGACCCTTCTTCTATGCTCCTTATATACTCACGGCTGTTGGAGCCAAATACCAATCTATATGAATCGACATGTTTTGCATATGATACTACACTAGTTGGGTCGGCTATCGAATAGTGACGAGACGAAATACAGATGGAAATTGAGAATCTTGTAATTTGGTGTCCTGACAACAACATCTCTCCCAATGCCAGGAAGACAAAGTAGATCGTGAATGATTTTAGGAAGAAAAGCGGTCCATACATCCGAAACCACGTTGATGTAGCCGACATATAGGCTTATCAAAAGTTTCAGGTACCTAAGAATAAAAGTCACCAGCGATTTGCCCTCCCGCATCGAAGCAATGCCTTGGAAAGCACACCAACGCCACAGCCTCCATAGAACTATGAGCAATTTCGGTTTGGCCTCCATCAACCCTCAACAACGACTACACATGCGCCGTGGAAAGCAACGTATCGGGATGCAACACAGCTTGGCTTGGGAACAGTTTTTCAATTCACATTGGCAAGAAATTGCAGAGCGTTGCGGACGTAGCCGAGACCCATCTCAACATCCAGCAGCCTTCATCGACTACATCTGCACTTCACACAGCTTCAGCAAGGAAGCCACCAAATGAACGACCAGCTCCCCAGGTCACTCTCTCTCTTTCTTTATCTGCAATGTGCAGCAGAAGACAGAGAAGTATGAAAACGCATACGTCCCTGGTTTCAGTAACAGTTTATTTCCAGCTGTTATCAGGCAACAGAGCCGGGGTCTCATTGGGTAACAGCGGTGCTGAACATCCACCTACCTCAATGCAGACCTTTGAATTTATTTTCATCGGAGTTTCTGTAATATATTCAACGTTATATAATTTGCACTAGCTGTTATACACCTCATTCTTTATCTGCACACTGTGGGGCTTGATTGATTTAATGTTTAGTATTGTTCTTGACTGGATACACGGAAACAAAAGCTTTTCCTTGCATCGCGGTACAATGTTGTTGTCACAATAATAAACTAAACTAAAAATGACTAAACTAAACGAATGCCTCTAGTTTTAATTAGTTTACTGGGAATGAACACGTGATGTCCACCAATAATTAGAAATAGAAGTGATTTTCTGACCGCGGAAAGAGCCCATTTACCTCTGCTGTTTGGATATGAATGCAACATACAGTTCAAAACCACAATTTTGTAACACACTGCACGAATTCAATTCAGAAAATGTGGCTGGATTGCTCAATCAAAGGCAAAGCGGACGCGATGCAACATTTCGAATCAATTGGCCAGTTCCCGAGAAATAGTCAGATTCGGTGATTGATTGTTTTCGTTGTATAAGAACCGTATTTATAATTCAAGTTATAAATTTATAATATCAAGTTATAGGCGGCGTTCCACAGTTAAGGTTTACATAGAAAAGGATTACGGAAGTTGCTTACCAGGAACTCCAATTTATTACAAGAATGGGATAGTAGATGCGATCTACCAGTAATTTTACGGGCAGTCCTAATCGTTGAATGTGATGTTCCCAGTTATTGAAAAGGCTTCGAATCTGCTGCTTTCTTCGTGTTTAGTGTCTCATTTATATCTCAGGTAAACCTCGAGAGTATAATGAACCATGGAATTATTGCCAATGTTTATGACACGTGTGATACAGTATGTCATTAATATTTTCGTTACGCATGCTGAATAAATAGAATGCGAGTTTAAGAGGCTATACAAGATACAAGTTACAAGATACATTTTATTTGTCACATGTGCCAGATGGCACAGTGAAATGTGATTACCATACAGACATACAATAAAAATAACGAACACAACACACTCTATAGAGTTCAAACATAAAAACATCCCCACAAACAGAATAAAAAGTTTCCCGACTGTGATGGATCTAGGCACCAAAGTCAGTCATCTTCCTCTAAATTCCCCAATGTTCACCCCGTGGTCGGGGCCACACCGGGCCTCCGCAGACCCGCACGACGGCCCGATGTTCAGGCCCGCTCGGCTGGTGATGTAAGTCCGACGTCGGGGCTGGATGACATCCACAGCGGCCTGGACATCGGAGTCGGCCACCTCGTAACCGGAGTTCACGGCTCCCAAAGTCCACAGGGCCGAGATGCATCACTGGTAGCCCTCGGCAAAGGGCCCCAGGTCTCCGCGATGACGGTCAGCGCCGCCCGCTTGGATGCTCTCCCCCACACCGGAGCTCCACGATGTTGCAGCTCCAAAACGGCGATCCAGGTAGGCATCGCCCACTCCGCGGTGAATTCAGCGGTTGCAGCACTGGTCCGGTTCCCGGTCCACGCAGAGAGGCCGCTACGATCCAGGTAGTAGGCCGCGAGGATGGGGGCGAGGACGCGACTCGGAGAAATAGTCGCGTCCCCGCCAGGAAGTGACTGGAAACTGTTTCGCCCCCTTACCCCTGCCCCCTCCCCCACATAGTAAAGTTAAAAAATTCCCCCTAAAACAGACTTAATTAGCTAAAGGTTGAAAAAACAAACAGCTGTGGCAGAGGCCTGCCGTCAATGCAGCGCCCCAAAGTGATAACTAGGGTCCGCCACATACTATATTATTTATGGGAGTATAAGAGAGTTCTGTAATCCGCCTGCGCATGCCCAGGTCATAGGTGACTGTAGATGAGCACTGAAGGGTGTGGGTGAGTGCTTTATACTTCTGTTGCTCCCTGGCGTCGGTCCTTGGTCGAGGTCCATGTTTGGGGTCGGTCGCCGACGCGGGTCTTCTGCGTCGTGGGCGCCGTCCCCCCCTCCCCTCCACACACAACCCCCTACCCCCTGGTGTCCCGTGCCCGTCCGGTGGCGGCCAAGGTGTCCGGCCGGGCTCGCTGCCGGGGCTGGAGCGGTGGCCCGGCGATTGAGCAGCGGCTCGGCAGCGCCCATGGCGCCGGGGACACGGGCTCGACCCTGCGCGTGGGTGAAGCGCGGGTCTGTGCCCTCCCCTGTCTCCCACTAGCATCTGCACGCCTCTCTCTCGCTGTTACACCCGCTCTCCCGCTACTTGGCACCCCTGTTCCTCAGATTAAATATATTTTTACACATAAATCATGAATAAAGATCAGAATTTACATACAGTTACCGCTTTTTCTTTTTTTGCCATTCACACATGAGAAATCCCATCATTCTTTGCGTTTTTCGGAATACCGAACTCGCTGATTGCACTCATGTCGATGTGCGTGTGGTTACATGCTGGGAATGGAGAATTAGTTGGCAAATGTGATTTGTTAATTTTGACATTATCTTCGGCACTAACATTGAGAGCCTGTGCTGGGTTGTTTCATGATCTACGGTCATAAGGCATTGAGGACATTGGACGTGTTCTCAGAAACTGCAACGCTAGAATGCTGTAAAACTATATTTTGTTGTCTGCTATTTCTGTCTTTTCACCTCTATGATCTTCTGTGCACGTTGTACTAGCTTAATTCTATCGTGTAAGGTGTTTATTGAGTGATGGCACACAAATAACGCTTCTTAGCTGGGAAAGATGACATTAACAAAACAATGCAAATCAAATGAAATCATTTCACACATGAGAAAATAAAATACAATTGCTAAAAGTGCTCCATATTACTTGCGTGTGATTGGCGAAGCAAAACGCGCACAATGTTATATAACAATTACACTTCTGAGCAGTGAATCAATTGGAGTTGACCATTTTATATCAAAATAAATAAAATAATATTGTTGACAAGGTGCATAAAGGCTAGCAGACTGTCAACACGTGTAAGTTGGGTTGAGTCAGTAGGTACATGGCACGATTAGCAATCTGCAGATGACACAAAAATGGGATATGACTTCCGGTGGCGCTAAAGAGGGCTAGAGGATAACGCCAGCCAGCTCCTCGTAAAAACGGGAAAACACCGGGGATTGACGGACCTACCCCTGCCTGCTGCCTGCTGCCTGCCGTCTCTGCAAACCGATTGTTGTGAGTGACCGTCATCAGGCGTGCGACTAGTTAATGTCTGCACAGCGCAGCCCAACCGAAAAATCGAGAAGTCGAACTACCAGGCAGAGACCGGGAGAAGGCCTGACTGAAGCCTCGGAGTCAGGATAGGACGTCATCCCCGAGGAAGATGTGATGAAAAAAAAACGGCGAAACAAATGGAAAGTGAAGAACAAAACTTTTATTTCACGTGAAATTGCTGGTTCAAAGGAAGAAATAAACCAGATGATCACTAAAATGAAAGAATTGCAACTTGAAATTAATTCCAATATTAATACCCAACCAAGAAAATAAAAATCGGAAGATTTGAAGAAATAAATTGCAGAAATGATGATGTGAAATGTCAAAGGAGATGAATGATAAGATTAAAAAAGGTGAACACTGATTTTGAAGAAAGGCTGACTCCTGTGCAGAAGGCACTGGACCAACAGACGGCTGGTATAAAAAGCCTGGAAGAACTAGCCGATACAAGTGCTCGGACCACAGCAAAGCTTATTACAGAAAATGAACGTCTAACGGATTTAATTGACCAAAATAACCGAGAACTGTACTGAACTAAAAGGTCGCCAGAAGACAAAACCTAAGAATTGCGGGTATTCCTGAAGGGGGAGAGAAAGATGAAGATCCCCGAGAATTTACTGCGAATTTACTGCAAAATGTTTATCTCTGGAATAAAAGCCTTTGCTAGCCCGAGCACATAGAGTGATGAGACGTCAGACAAGACCAAATGCTCCCCCAAGACAAATGATAATAAAGGTACAATACGACTACGTCTTGGAGGAGATAATGCAAAAAACATCGAGAAACAGAAACCTTGAATTGAAGGACACAAGATCAGCATCTATCGAGATTATCCAGCAGAAGTCTCCAGGAAGCGAAAAGCATTTAATGAGACTAAAAGTCTCCTGAGGGGGGTGGAAAACTTGAAATATGGCCTGAATTACCCAGCTACTCTAAGAGTTGCTTTTAACAAGAAGAATATTTCTTCTCCAATCCCATGGAAGCGCTGGACTTTGCCCGGAAGATTAAGACCTGAGAAGGCCTCATCATCGAATACACTGACTTTGCAGGGCTTTACAAGACTTTAGAAGACTTTGCAGGACTTTACAAGACTTTGCAGGACCGGATGGAACTGGATAGTGCTGGATGGAAGCTGGAGAAAGATGTGGATCGGAAACCCTCACATGGATACTAATAATTAGTATAACTACATTACGAATATAAACAACTAATAAATATTAAAATTATACCGTGGTATTTTCACTAATTAGAGCTAATTATTATGACATTAACTACACTACTAATATAATAACTAATAAATATTAAAATTATACCGTGGCATTTTTACTAATCAGAATTAATCATTATTGCTAATGACTAATGTTCATTTATATTGGAATGATTAGAGTCAAATATACAACCTGATTTCATTTGTCCCCTTTGGAAACTTTTCTTTTGTACCAGTAATTTTCATTTTTATGTTTTATTTGCCTTTCCTTTCGTGTGTTTTTTTATAATTAGATTTTCAAATAAGTTTTAAATATATGTTTTCTCACATTTTCGATTATTATAATCCGAATATTTTAAATTTAATATCCCCGGTAAAATATCATTATGGAATAATAATTCCAAAAATCAGGGAGCTGGTTAAGTTAGTAACATCAACTACGGAAGTCGGTAGATGGTTAGCCATGCTAGTATGGCTCGCACTAACTACAATAAGACTAGATGTAGTTTTTTTCCTCCTTTGTGCACCTTTAACATTTAAGATTAAAATAAATGGTAAAATAGAAAAACGGGGACAATGGAGATTGAATCCACAAATTTAAAAAAACAAAATAACTCAGGAATATATTACAGAACAGATCAAGATTTTCTTTATAAATAAATGATAAAACCGGAAATATCTTATTCCTTATTATAGGAAACTTTTAAAGCATATCTCTGTGGAATTATGATTTCCTCTCAATCATTTTATAATAAAAAGAATCAAAGGGATCAATAGGAACTGGAAAAGGAGATTAAACAATTAGATACAAAGAATGCAGCTAATCCATCCATAATAATACATAATAAAATTGCAGCACTGAAATATAAATTAAATACAATATATTCAGATCAAGTTCTAAAACTTTATCAATACACTAAACAATTACAGTTTGAATTTGCAGATAAACCTCAAAAATTATTGGCTCGCCAATTAAGGAAGATGGAGAAAAAATAATCCATAGGATTAAATCACATAATGGCGAACTTTTAATACGACCTAAAGATATTAATGAGAGATTTCTGCAATGTTATAAAAAACTTATACACTGCTAAAACGACAGAAAACAAGGTAGGAATAGAAGCATTAAAAAAAAAATGTAATCTGAATGGGTTGGATTCATAAAATAGAGAATCATTAAATGCTGAAATTTCAGTAAAATAAATCCAAGAATCGATTAGATCATTAAAAAATGGTAAAACACCGGGACCAGATGGTATTGGCGCAGAATTTTATAAAATATTTTATGATCTGATTGCACCACGTTGAAGATATTATATGAATATATATATATATATATACACAGCAGAAACTACCAGAAACGTTAAATGAATCTATTATAACACTTATACCTAAAATAAACAAAGATCTGGATGACCCAGGATCATTTAGAGCTATAGCTCTTTTAAATACTGATCAAAAGATATTAACTAGAATATTAGCACAAAGGCTAAGTACAGTTATTAACGAATTAATTCATCCCGATCAAACAGGATTCATACCAAAACGATATTCCTCATATAACCCGAGACGTTTATTCAATATTATATATTCGAAAAGAGGTATTAAAAAAGATCTAGTAGTTATTTCGTTAGATGCGGAGAAAGCCTTCGATCAGGTGGAATGGTCCTATTTGTTTTCGGTTATGGAAACTTTTCAATTGGGAGAGAAGTTCATTACTTGGGTCAAATTATTATACACTAACCCAACAGCCAGAATAATAACAAATCAAATGCTATCAACTAAATTCAGTTTATCTCGAGGCTGTAGACAAGGTTGCCCTTTATCCCCACTACTATTTGCACTTGCAATAGAACAATTGTGTGAGATCAATAGAACAACGTGTGAGATCACATCCTGAAATATATGGGTATGATACCAGAGAGACTGAAAATAAAATCTCCTTATATGCGGATGACGTATTACTTTATATCACAAAACCGGAAATTAGTATCCAAAATTTATTAAAATTAATAACTGAATTTGGATCTTTTTCAGGATATAGTATTAATTGGAATAAAAGTGAACTTATGCCAATAATGGTAAATAACTTACATATATTATAACAATTTTCCTTTTAAGATAACAAACGAAAAAAAAAAATATCTTTGAATTTATGTAACAAAAAGATTTGATTCTTTATTTAAATCCAACTTCCCACTATTATTGAATAAATTAAATAAGAACATTTTATATTGGAAAACTTTACCCATTTCAATGCTAGGTAAAATTAATGTAATAAAAATGATTTTTCTTCCGCAATTACTATATCTTTTCCAATTAATTCCGATATATCTTCCTAAAAAATTCTTTAGGAAGGTGGACTCTCTAGTTACCAACTTTATTTGGGATTATAAGAGCCATAGAATAAATAAAAAACATTTATGTAAATTAAAAATAAATGGAGGTTTAGCACTACCAAACTTTATGTTTTATTACTGGGCAGTTAATATTAAAAATATGAATTTTTGGTTAGTAGAGACAGATAAACAACCAATTTGGTTAAAAATGGAAAAAGAAGATTGTTCTCCTTTTGAAATTAGTTCAATAATATTTGCCAATATTAATTTAGGTAAGAAAACCTATAGTGAAAACCCTATAATAGAAAGTGGAATACGTATCTAGAAACAAATAAAGAAAACATTAAAATTGAAATCTATACACTAGCCCTTACCATTGTAAATAATGTTACATTTAAACCTTCAATGATGGATAAAGGCTTTTTACAATGGAAAAATAAGGGAATTAATAAGATGGGCGATCTCTACAGGGAAAACTCATTCCTTTCATTTGAAGGTGTACAACATATTTATGGATTACATTCCAAAGATTATTTTAGATACTTACAAATTAGAGACTATGTAAAAAGCAAACACACAAGAAATTAGAAATAGAAAGACAGAAATTTTAGATGAATGTCTAAATAAACATCCCAACACAGAAAAATTGATATCATACATTTATAATATCCTATTGGAAATGATGTCGCATTAACAGAAATATATAGACAATCATGGGAAAACGAATGAGGTCAAATTATTAGACCAGAGTAATGGGATGAAAGTTTACAACACATACACCACTGTTCGTTAAATGCTAGACACTCTCTTATACAATTTAAAATATTACATAGACTACATTACTCAAAATCCAAACTACATAACATTTTTCCAAATGTATCTGCCATATGTGATAAATGGCAGCACTTAGAAGCTGTCTAGACACACTCATTTACAAATTGTGTAAAAATTACAAAATTTTGGATAGAAATATTTAGGATAATTTCGAATGTTGTTAATATGAACCTGACACTTGACTCAAAGTTAATAATACTGGGAATACTGGAAACAGATCAATTAATAACAACGAATCAATGAATTTCTATTGATTATAGTTTAATAATTGGGAAAAAAATTATATTGAAATTCTGGAAAGGTCCTACATCCCCCACAATCAAAATATGGAATACAGAAATGTCGGAGACACTCCATCTGGAAAGATTGAGGCTCGTCCTAATGGACAGGTTGGATCTTTTCAGAGGGATATGGTCTCCATATATTGAATATCTACAGGGTCAAAGTGGCTCGGTGCGAGAGCCTGACTGAGGCCTGAATAATAGAATAGATGAAGAATTACGTATAATAAATCATGGATATATCTCCAACGATGGATAACTTTTTAATACTCCATTCACTTCCTTATTTTCGATTTTTTACCTCTATATTATTTTTCTCTATCTTTTCTTACTTATTAAAAAAATGTATAGAAATATAAAGTCTTTAATGTTAATATTAATATTAATAATATTATGAATGTATGTAAGAAGTATTTTCTATTAATATGTATTTACAACTAATAAAAAAAACAGGAAGAAAGACTGCACCTCTGTAGCGTGTTGGATTGCTTGTCTGGCCATTTTGTTTTGATTTATGGAGGCGAGGATTTAAAGTGTATCGCCAGTGGTGCTGTGCGCGGCCAATGTGCACATTTGCTTACTGGTGACGAAATCGACACCGAGAACCGTGCAATTCTCATGTTCATAGGGATGTTGTACGCAAGATGCCCGAGGTGCACGGGAGAGAATGTCCTTACCCTTCGTGTAGGTAATAGAGAAATCTTACCGCTGCAGCTGCATCGTCATACACTGCAACCGAGCTGGCTTGGCGTGGATGGGCTTGTTCAGGATTGTCACCAGTGGTTGGTGATCCGTCTCGACCGCGAAGGTGTTGCCAAATATGAAGTTGTGGAATTTGGAGCAGCAAAGACGACGGCCAACAGTTCCTTTTTGATTTGTGCGTAGTTCTGCTCCATGTCGGTCATGGTGCGAGAGGCATACAATACAGGTAGTAGAGTGCCCTCGGCAGATGATTGCAAGCAGGCTGCACCCAGCCAGAATTTCAAAGCATCGCAGGTGATCGTCACCGGACGTTTCAGGTCATAAAAAGTCAGGGTCGGTGCACTGGTCAGTTTGGACTTTAAAACATCGAAAGCAATCTGATGTTGCTGAAACTATGCCCATGCTGTGTCCTTTTTGGTCAGCTCCCGCAGTGTGGAGCTTAGTTCGCTGGGGTTCGGTATGAACTTGCCGAGATAGTGTACCATGCCCAGAGAACGCTGCAGGCCTTTCACGTCTGTGGGGGCAAGCCTTTCTGTGATGGCAGTAGCCTTGATCGGATCGGGTTTGAGACCATTAGGAGTGACGATGTGGCCGACGTAGGAGGCCTCTGGAACCCTGAACGTGCACTTGTCAGGATTGAGATTTAGGTTGATCTTGCGTGCGCGATCCAAAATTAGCCTGAGATTGTGGTCGTGCTCCGTTGCGTCTTTGCCATACACTAGCATATCGTCGACAATATTGGCACAAGGTAGGTCCTCAAATAATTGCTCCATCGTTCTTTGGAAGACTTTATTGGCAGAGTTGATTCCGAATGGCATTCTCAGAAACTTGTATCTGCCGAACGGGGTGGCAAATGTGGTGAGGTTTGGTGACTTCTCGTCCAGCGGTATCTGCCAGAAAGAGTTATTTGCATCAAGGACAGAAAATAGGGTGGCCGTTCCGACCTTTGCCGCAACATCCTCGACGGTCTTCATGGAATGGTGTGGGCGCTTAATGGCAGTGTTCAGTTCTTTTGAGTTGATGCACAAGCAGATATCATTTTTTTCCCTTCTCGACCGTGGCAATAATGGTCGAGACCCAATCGGTGGGGTCGCTGACTGCTTCAATTATGCCTGTGGAGGCCATGTCCTTCAGAGCAGAGTGAACCCTGTCAGTCATGGCAAATGACAATCGGTGTGGGGTTGGTATGATGGGTGTCACGTCGGGGTCAATAATAATCGTGTAAGTCATGGGCAACTTGCCCAGGGTATTGTCGAAAAGATCAGGGAATTCACTCAGCGCGTCCAGGGATTTGGTCCAGTGCAGCTTGTGGACTGCTATGTCAAAGGAGATAAGCCCCAGTTCCTGACAGGACCGATTGCCAGGCAGACTAACTGAATTAAAGTGCAAGCCAAAGAGGGTGAAATTCCTCGTGGTTGTTTTCAACACAAATTTCACAAAATCCCCTCCAAAAGCATGTAGAGTAGATTTGTCCTTGATCGTTAGTGGCTTGTGGCTCGTTAGTTCTTATCTTGTTGAAGAGGTTGATTGACATGGTGTTTACCTTTGCACCAGTATCTAATTTAGCACCAAAGTGGACATTGTTTACAGTAACTGTCACGGTTGGATCAGAATTCTTAGCAGCAGCAAGCTGTAACGAGTAAACATTGGGCTAGACGTGTGAGTTAATTGGATTATGTTCGGGGGCTGATTCGAGCTGGAATTAGGGAGTGAGATTGTTGGTGTCCCGTTGCAAAAAAATGAGATTAGACCTAAAGCTAGGCGAATTCTTCCCACGGGCCCGACTTGCTGCCCGGCATGCAGAGGCAAAGTGATTTAACTTTTTACAGTAATTGCATGCTTTACCAAGGGCGGGGCAAGCTGCTTGTCTGCTGTGTGAGTAATTGCAGTTTGGTCATCTCTTCTGAGGATCGACGAGAGCCGCCTGACTAGCTTGGGTCATAAATCCCCTGTTATCTGTGTTGGTTCGCTGCCTAATGAGGCCCGTCAGATTGATGGTTTTGGCTTCGTGCGAACTGTCTATCGGGTCGATGAATTCTGCTGTCCTGCATGCGTGTGCTGCTTCATCCAGAGTCAAATCTGGCCGTCTCAGAAGCTCTGATCTGAGCTTTAGGTCACTAATGCCATTCACTAAAATGTCCCTTCTTAACTGATTAGCCAGCTGATCGACCGGCATATTTTGGAATAGGCTGCGCTGGGCTAAATAAATTAAGTCTGAGATAAACGAGTCTACTCGTTCGCCAGGGAGTTGACGGCGAGAGAAAAACCTTGCCCTGTCCAAAATGTGATTTGAGGGCAGGTCACAGATCTGACTAAATTTACGCTGCAGAACATTGGGGTCATCAGGAGATTCAGCTGTGGTTATTACCTTATTGTCTGGTCGTTGGCATCGCAGACTGCCGGAGCATAGCGGAATGTTCTGAATCGCCGAAGGGCATCTGGGCCGCAAGGTTGATTAGGGGAGAGGCGTTGACAGCATCTGGTTCATTTCGGTGTGCAATGTTCAAGTAGTGTCGGTAATCAATTTCAAACGTAGCCCAGCGTTCGCTGATATCCGCATCAAAGACGAGACGGTCAGGCTTTCGACAAGAAGAAGCCATCATAAAGCAAAATAAAAACTCACAAAATGGAAAAACAAAAAACCGTTATAGAAAAGGAGTGGATCAGATCACTTCTGACGCCATGTAAACAGACTCCAGACTCAGTACTTGATCCAAATACATCTTTAATCTGCAGTGAAACTTAACAGCATAGATGGTGATTAGTTGTCAGTACATCCTGGCTGCTCAAACTGCTCGTGCTGGAAACAAGTGTAAGTATAAGTATTGCAGTGGGATGGAGTTAGAGATGCTAGCTTGTGTGTGATTGGTTAAGATGCAACATCAATCTACACCATCCCTGTCCAGTCTCAGTCAAGGCTTGTCTGCCTAAATAATGCTCTTTATCGTTCCCCCACCAAACCGGTGGTGGATCGTGGGGAATGGGAGATCGCTTTTCGGTCCGACCAATGCACAAACCTCGTCCATCGCCTTCCCCGTAAAATGCCGTTCCGTGTTCATAGTCTATCTGACGGGGGACCTCCAGCTAAATATTATTTATTCGAGTCCATGTCTCGAGTCTAGCTGTACTACCTTGGTATTGAAATGCCATTTCCCAGTGGGCAATGCCGTCAAATATCACGAAACCATACCTTTGAATTTAGGACCAGGGTAAGGGACTTGTAAAATATAGAATCATAGAAACATAGAAAATAGGTGCAGGAGTAGGCCATTCGGCCCTTCGAGCCTGCACCGCCATTCAATATGATCATGGCTGATTTCCAACTCAGTATCCTGCACCTGCCTTCTCTCCATTCCCCCCGATCCCTTTAGCCACAAGGGCCGCATATAACGCCCTCTTAAATATAGCCAATGAACTGGCCTCAACTACCTTCTGTGGCAGAGAATTCCACAGATTCACCACTCTATGCCAGTATACAGTGGTGAGCATGCGATACACACTCCTCATTTTGCTCGTCAACTACCTGAAATTTTCCTTACCTTCAGTGCTTCTAATAGCCACACTGTACCAAGGGGAAACAGTTAAACTATAGTCCCTTTCAAGGCGATTGGTTCTGACATTTTCACTGCCCATTTCACACAATTGGGTTCTCGAGCGCATCAGTGAGCCCACATTCAAAAAGGCTTTGACTAGTTGTATGGTATGCCATTGGCTTCATTTAGTCTATATTATTTTGTGTTACTACGGCTGTATAGTATCCTTTCTCGTTATCATATCGCAAATGTGAAGGTTCAGTCAAATCTGAGAACTCTTTTTTTAACCAACTGTTAAATATGGCCTTGGTGCCACACTGACAACACTATCAAAGATGTTTGGAGATATCGGCAAATTTACTGACCATATCTCACTTGTGCTCGTTTGTAAACACATTGAGGGTACCAGCAACGATCATTTTGATTCACAACTGATCATCATCTTTTAATTTTCCAAAATATCATTGTACCTCTTATTCTAAGCCAATCCTGCATTCAATTTTCAAAGTCGTTGCCATGTGGCATCCAGCGTTTTTAACTGCAACGGTGGGACAGGCGAATGAGTATCCTGAACATGGAAACAAACCACATCAATGCACTGCTATCCACAATATACTTTAATCGAGTGAAAATGACATCACATAGGTCAAATAAAATCGTCCGCTGCAGAAAAAAAAAATCTCAATTGCTGATTAATCTCCGACTTGGGGAATCTTTGACTTTTATATGTGGGGGAGGGGGGCAGGGTAAGGGGGAAATTAACTCCCAGTCGCTTTCTGGCGGAGACGTGACTATTTATCCGAGTCGCGTCCTCGCCCCCCACCTCGCGGCCTACCTCCTGGATCGGAGCGGCCTTTCCTACCGGGGACCGGGAACCGGACCAGAGCCGCAGCAGCGGCGGCGCTGGAGTCACCGCGGAGCTGGCGATGCCTACCTGGGTTGCCGTTGGAGTTCCGGAGCGTTGGGCCGCTGCTCCAACATCGTGGAGCTCTGGTTTAGAGAGCCCCCAACGCGGGCGGCGCTGACCATCATCATGGAGTCCTGGGGCCCTTTGCCGAGGGCCTCCAGCGTTGCATCTACTCCCGGCGCGGCCAGTGGACTTTGGGAGCCGCGGACTCCGGTAGGAGGGGGCCGACTCGGGGTCCAGGCCGCTGAGAACGTCCCCCAGCCCCGACGTCGGACTTACATCACCACGCGGAGCGGGCATGAACATCGGGCCGCCCGTAGCGGCGACAGCGGAGGGCTCGGGGAGGCCCAGACCATGGGTGAACATTAGGGAGCATCTGGAAGAGACTGACTTTGGTGCCTTCCCTCACAGTGGGAAATTTTGATCCTGCTGTGAGGGGATGTTTTATGTTGAATTTCTGTCCACTCTGTGTTGTGTTCTTTATTTTTGGCTGTATGGTGACTTCATTTCACTGTGCCAATTGGCACATGTGACAAATAAAATAAAATCTACCTGTATCTGTACCTGACTTCCCATGTGTGGATTGCTCTACACGGTGGCAGAGCTAATGCTGCCTCACATGGACTGCGACCCGGGTTCGAACCTGACCAGGGTGCTGCTTGTCTGGAGTTCGCATGTATACGCTGTGACCGCCATTTCTCTTTCGTGTGCGATGTTTTTCCACCCACCTTCCCACGTCGTGTGGGAGTGTGTGTTAACTCGCCTCTAAAAATTGCCCATCGTGTGCAGGGAATGGCTGCGAAAGTGAAGCAACATAAAACAAGCTGAATGCGTGATCGATTGTCGTCGTGACTCGGAGGGACACTTTTTGTGCAGTACCTTTCAATCACACATAATCCACATGGGGTGTATCCATCGGATGGCGCCAGCAATGGCTGCCTCACCAACAGTCTGTCTCGTCCATTTCTTCTTTCTTGCTTTAAAATATATGTTAAATGTATGTTTTAGTGTTCTATAGCTTGTTTTATGTGTGTGTGTGTGTGTGGGGGGGGGGGGGGGGGGGTGCGATTTACTGTCGACGTCGTATCCCCGTCCGCACTGTAGCCTATCATCGTAGAGTTGGTGGCCTCTGCTGGAGGCCGACTTCACACATCCAGCCGCGGGAGCCTCCGGACTTACCAGCGTGGAGCTTGTAATTCCTTTGCCAGCGATCGATCTCGGAGCTCCAACCGTGGGAGCGTGCGGACATTAATACCGTGCAGTTCGCGGTCCCTGGTTTCCGACCGAATCGGGAGCTGCAAGCCGCATGAGCTTCGATCGACATGGTGCGGGAGCTTCGATCGCGGCGACGCGGGGGCTTCGGTCACCCGCTTGCGGCAGCTTCGATCGCCCTGACTGCGGATGGTTCAAGCCCAAACTCGGGAGAAAAAAGAGGAAAAGGATTAGACATTATTGTCTTCTATTACTGTGAGGAATGTGGGGAATTCGCTGTGCTGGATGTGTATGTTAACTTTTATGCAGTTCTGTGTTTTGTTGCTTTTTTTAAGTATGGCTGTATGGTAAATCGGGTATCACTGTACCTTAATTGGTACTCGTGACAATGAAAGAGCTTTTATCCTTTGAAGGTTTGAACATCCCTCTCCCTCAGAAATTGTCTAACAACGTCCCTACCACTGACATTAGACTTATCCTCGCTGTTCCTCTTGTATAACAATACCAGTTTTGCTGGTCTCCAGGCATTTTCAGAACTGTCTGGCGTCAACGAAGACTATGAAATGTCTAGCACGTCCCCAATGATATTCTCGCCTGCGTTCCATGGCTGCATGCGATACGCCTCGTTATCCCTTGGGATCTATCAGTGTTTAAACTTCGGATGCTTATCTCATGCTTGTTCCTTAAATGACCACGTGTTATATAATTCCATTGTCACTCGCTGAATTTAACAAACGCACTGCCCTATTTCACAGTGAATTCAAGTGGAAAGTACTTAGTGAAGGGCACATCTACATATTTCTGCTCTCCAATGGTCCCGCTCGCTCCCAGATTATCCTCCTGCTCTTAATGTATTGATAATTTGGTATTTTTATTAACCTTATCAGCAATTGAGTCTTTTTTCTTCGCTCCTTTCTTTGCCAATTACTTTTCCACGTTTCCCTGCACACTTTCTAAAATATTGCAATGGATACATTTAATCGGTATACATGGATCGGAATCTGACTCAGTGACTCTCTAACTATATCCCCACCCCTCCGCTTTGATATTTTCTCGCACCGTATTAAGGCAGCGTATTCAAGCTATCCATTTTCAACCCCCCATCTTCTAACTCCATCATCAAGGCTAGGTATCTCAGCACCTGAGGAAGGAAAATCGTCCCAGAGGATTTTGCAACATTGAACCACATCGCTAAGGAAAACAATGCAACGGCACCTAATATCGAGGCAAGGAGGGCTACAGCACGGGAATGTAGCATGCGGGTCACGTATCCCATTAGTATGTCAATATCACACATTCTTCACTTTCACAGTCCTTATCGCACGGCATCCAGCAATTTGAACAGCAACAGTGGGACGTGGTCGAAGGCATTCCTGAACTTCATGGCAACCACATCGATGCATATACATCTTCTGTCCGTAGAGAGCTATATTGAGGTTAATGGATATCATCAATTTACAACTCTTGAACATGAAACATCGTGAACAGTCTGAAAAAAAAAATCATTGAGCAGTTTCTAAAAAGACGTCAATCCAGAATTTAGAAATGTGGTTTAGGCCCTCGGGATGGTAGGGAATGCGTACCTATTTAATGCAGATCTTGGACAATGGAATATGCCTCTGTATTACCTGCAGTGCTCTGCAATCACTCGCGTTAAGAAGCAGCGACCCCAGCCCTTCGTCTAGCAATCGCACGAATAAATAAATAGGAGCAATATCAGGCTGTTCCCGGTACAACGGGCAAGGTTCCTAACTGAATTTTACCGCAACCTCACTGACGCCGTTGCACAAACGAAAGAGATGATGGAAGGTTGACAAAAGTGCTGGAGAAACTCAACGGGTGCAGCTGCATCTATGGAGCGAAGGAAATGGGCAAGGTTTCGAGACGAAATCCTTCTTCAGAGATGATGGAATGTGATGTTGGAAATATATTTGTAACAAGGTGCTGATTGGCCTGGCCGTAATTCCCAATCGTTTCTGTCATTGAGCAGATTTCTGGAAATTGCAACACTGGAGACTGCTTAGTCCATCCTTACACGCCAGTGTAAAGAAGACCAACATGTTCCAATGTCATACCGTGACCCAAACCATTCAGACATATGTATTTTAAACATGTATTTATACATCGACACTTGTTTCAACTGTTATTGAAATTAGGATGCAATATTAGTATTTCAAGAAATTACATTTTACTTATAAATACAGGGAGAAAATAAAGAAACCATTATGCGTCAGACAGAAACGGGAGAGGGATTTAAACTGTTCGGTCTCAGAACATTTATCAGATCCTCTCTCCGAATTTCCCCTTTCTTTTATTGTGCATTCAGATTGCCTGTGTCGATATTCATCGGGAAATTAATATAGCTTAACTCTGCAGCCCAGAATTATTGTTTGAAAGATACAGCAAGGTCACACCGACTCTACGTCAACTAACGAAGGCCCGTTCTTAAAATAGAAACAATGAACTGCAGATACTGGCTTACAAAATAGGACACGGGTGTACAGGAGGCCACATCGTCACCAAGAGATGCAGTAGTTGTGGTTAACGGAAGTGAACACGCACATCTGTCTCGCTGGAAGGTCTACTGGGGTACCTGGATGAAGTTGAAGGATGACGTAGAGGGAAAGTGTTATATATCATGCGGTTGCAGAGAAACGTAGCCGGGATGGGATGATTTGAGTGGAAACTGATGAGTGAAACAAGGTCTTGCGGAAGGTGGAATACGATTGAAGTGGAAAGATGTGACTGGTAGTGAGATCACGTTGAATGTGACGGAAATGTCGAAGTTGTTGGTGCGAAGGATGGTGGGGTTATAGGTGATGACCAAGATAATTATATCCTTGTTCCGTTAAGGGGAGGAGAGTGGGGACAACAAGCGCAGACCTACGAGGATAATCGGGTGAGGAACGGGTAAAGATAGGGGACACCAGGGTAAAACCGCGTTTACTAAAGTATATGGACATCTCATAATTATTAAAGTGGAAAAGTTGATCTTGGGAGCAGTTACGGCCAACAGAGGAATTCAAGTAGCGATTCAAGGAGTGGTGTAGATACTTCAAGGCGTTTGATGTCTTGCCGGCAGTTGGTGATTTTTTTTTTTAATCAACAAAGTGTGAAAGGCCGGTAGGTGGACGCCAAACGCAGGATGAATGTTGGAGACGGGAGAATGGGTCGCCACAGGGAGGCGAAGATCCTTTACCACCCGGAGGTGAGGGTCTGTGGTCGGAAGGGAGACAGGGAATAAGGAATGCTCTGGTGAAATTTTGTTAGTGGATGAAGGGACTGAGAGGTGAGGTGGGCTGCATGCGTGGTGGGTAGGTGACGTTGCATGCTTCGAGGGTTGACGGTGGCGTGGGCAGGTAAGGTCTCGAGACAGCGGAGAACTTTGTGCGGGTCCGAGGTGCGATGGCATAAGCAGACCGAGCGTGGAAGCGCCCTGAGTTGGGGGAACGCAGTGGCGATTGTTCGGTCCAACCTGGAAGTGCTTGTGGAGGTGGAGGCGGGTGGAAGATGGGACCACAGTCAGACTAGATCAATGTTATCCCTCTTTCTCGTCCATTCCCTATATTTCTTTGGGCAATTTGCAGACACCGTATGCCCTAAAATCCCGCACATCTTTCGGATGTGGGTGGAAGCCAGGAGCACCCGATGCAAACACTGAGACAGCAGGAAAACTGCATTCAGCTAACATTCGATGTCAGAATAGAACGCGGGTTCCTGGCGCTATGAGGCAGCTTGCTCTACCAGTTGCTCCACCGTGCCCCTCAATTTCCCCTTGAGTTTAGTCAGTTTGAAATTGGCTATTTACAGTCAGCCTATCCAGGTTGGAATTAAATATAGCGATTGCTCAAATCTCCCTCATTGAAAATCTGCCACAAGCAAACACTTTCCGCATCATGTTGACTAGAGTTGTACAATATTTTACTATGTCTGAAGAAAGAACCCGCCCCGAAATACAATATATTTATTGTCCCCAGGGATGCTGCCCGACCCGCTGAATTTCTCCACCACATTGTGGCTTTTTATGGTAACCCGGCATCTACAGGTCCTTGTGTTAAAGTCTGTCGCTCACCTGAAAAGGCGGTCGGTGCGCAATTGTAGGTAGACCAAAATGCTGGATAAATTCATGGAGGGAGGCAGCATCTATGGAGCGAAGGAAATAGGCAATGTTTCGGGCCAAAACCTTTCTTCAGACAGTTTTGTGCTTGCGTGTTAACTACAAACTTCAAATATAGCAATTGAAGAAGGGTTCCGACACGAAGCGTCACCCATCCTATGTCTGCAGATATGCTGCCAGAACCTCTAAGTGACATACATTCTATGTCTCTCTTCTACAGCAATTATGAGGATAGTTAACTTTCCTGCCCCTTTCTATTGTCTGTTGTCTATTGCTAGAATAGATATAAACTTGTTCATGATTTAGGAAGTAGTTTTATAGCTAATCTAACAAGATAATTATTGTCATCATTGCTAGGTCCTGCAAATAAAGCATTGCAGTGCCACAATTGTGCAATGAGCGCCTTATCTGCCAGTAGATTATTCAGCTGCAGACTTTCCCTTGCGTTCCTGTCTTCTGATGCTTTACAGTTTACGCATGTTCTCCCTGCCTGGTGGCGATTTCTCTTGGGGACTCTTTCCCCCCCACCCAAAGACAGAACTGTTTGGCAGACTAACTCACCTCTATGAGACGGCACTGATGTAGGTGGCCTTTTTGAGAATTAACGGGCATTTAAGAGCCACGGAAGGGGACACATTGCATTGACATGCTGAGGCGGAAGGGACTGCCGGGATTAACCTGACAGTCGCAATAGTTCCAGTGTTCTGAATAGTATCTCGGAGCGTAAGAGACATTAATATAACAAAGTGGACAACGACGAATGGAAAATATTTTTTTAATTTCAACGAGACATTAAAAACACTTTATTAAATTGGAAATCAAAACGAATGGGCCTTCAATCACGTTTTTAAAATCCTCCTGAATTTTTCCTGTGACACCCCATAAATAAACGTGTTGGTGCAAGCACTCAAACACCTCAGCATATATCCGGTCTGTTCTGCAATGGTAAATGGGTCGTTGTAATTTGTTGTTAAAAGTTGAACGTCTATGAAGTATACACTCATGAAACACACAAAATCTACCAACCACAGAAGAACGAAGCTACCAGATATGGCCAGCAATAGAATGACTGACTTCCTTCGGTTCTCTACTTCTTGATCTGCGCCGCTCTCGTCCTTCGTTTTCCCTCGAAGACCGCTGCGCACTCTGTTGGCGTGAATAATGTGTCTGATGGTGAGGACGTTGAGGAGCATGATCAACAATATGGGTACAAATGGGGTTAAAATGGTTTCGACCAACCAAAATACTGCCCATACCGGTAAGGTGTAGAAATCTGAAGTTACACCACAGAACCAGGCTACGTTGTCAATTATTTCTCGAGGTACGAACATAAAATATATTGGGATATTTTGAATAATACTTAAGATACACGTCACTCCTATCACCAAAGCCGCAGTTTTCTCAGTGCAATATTTTACTCGTAACTTCTGATGACAAATAGTGATATATCGATCGAGGGTGAAAGACACTGTTAGCCAGACAGAGCAATCAATGGCAATTAAATTAAATAGCAAATTCACCCTACAAAAGGGAGTTAGATTCAGGAATGAATACACAAAATAGCTATCTTTAATCTCGTAGAAAAATTACCTCGATGATCAGAACCATTAAATCAGCTACGGCCATGGATACCAGATAACGTGTGATACATTTAGCGAGACCACACTTCCCCGGGAGAGTATAATGATTGCCAGCAGGTTAGCTGCAGAAAAGACAAAATTAAAATGACCAACTTTCGTTTTTCCATGAGTAAGTTAATTTGGCATTTCTTCGAACGACACAGTGGATTATTTGACTGTGTGCCCTGTCTGAATTCCTCGTGTAGCCCAATAAAATGTTTAGAGATGCAATTCGCCATCTCGCACGGAACAGAATCCTGCGCCAATGACACGGCTGGATTGAAAGACTCATTGCGTCTTGAGCACAGATTGTTTAAAAAGGGTTTGACGGGCAGTTCAATTCAACTTAGACCAGTTACATTCCATTCACTTTACCGGAAAGGTATGTGGACATTATATATTAGCGGCTGGTTTGCTTATCACAATCCAGTGGCAGACCTTTGGCAGCCAGAAGGAAGCATCAGCTTTAAAACAAAAAGCGTTTTAAATGTTTAAATTGTATTGGATAGAGATGTAAATCGAATCAGGATGTGCTATATAGATATCTGCGGTAAGCTACGTGACTAGCATTAAACATATCAGTTGCAGTTTGTTTTGGCGAAGCGCATCTGAATACAACTGTTGCGTCCAATATTAACCTTAAATTCCTACTGTGCATGATTCGTAATGCGATGGGGTTTTAACTCCCTTTTCTCCAATGAAAACGGACAAAGTGGCACGTGCTTAATAGCTCTGGCGACCCTGGTTCAATACGGGCCACTGGCATGCTATGGTCTGCCTGGAGTTCCCCCAATGACCGCCTGGGCTAACCCTGGGCGATTCATTAATACAGCAAACAAACTGGAGTTTCTGCCCACACCGCCGTCGCGCAGTATCCTTTCGCACTTGTTCTATGTTACAGCACACTCGACTCAACTCCCTAGACACAAGAGACAATTTACAGAGCGGAGATAACTTACAAACCCACAGGAGAGCTCCCGGTGTAACCCACGCTTCCGCTTAAAGAGGTGTACACCTCAAATAGACCGCTCTTGAGGGGCGGGGTCAAACCCGGGTCTCTGCTCCTGTGAGATATTAGCTCCACCAGCTGCACTACTGTGCGGCGTGGTGCTCCGGATTCCTTTTACGTGCGAAATTCTTGAGTTTGGTAAATTATTTACCCCCGCTAGTGGTCCCTGATGTATCATTTTCTGGCAAAGGTTGCGGGGAATTTGCAAATTCCGTGTCAAAATTAAAGCGGGTAAATCAAATTACGTTTTGGAGTGACATAGACTACATGGACGGAATAGCCGCCATCTACATAATAGGAGCAACGTTAGCCTTAGTGGCTGTCAGTTCCTTTCAATTAGCTGATGTAGAATAAATACAATCCTGGTTTTCTTGAAATCGATACTGGCGACCAGCCTATATGAGCGTACCAGCAGATGAGCTGCGGCAGGAGCTCCTTTGTTTCTCCTCGGGAGATAACATTTTAATATCAGTGTCTTTTCTTGCTTTTTTTTCTGCTGTCTCCACTACGTAAATAGTGTGTAAACGAAGCTAATGTAATCGCACTAACGCATGACCACATTCGCCTTTCCATCATAGGACTCACCACTAAATTATTGAGAATCGTCAGATTAATTAGTTTTCCTCAACAACATGGCGAAAGCCATTTCCAGTCAAAAGGCAGAACATAATGGTCAGGAAACCACCATTGACTAATCCGCTGTACCGTCTTCTGACGTTCTGCAGTGGCCGCCTGGGCTTCCGAGGGGTTCGTTTTCCCCACACATGCCAAAGACATGTGCGTGTGTAGTTTAATTGGGCTCTGTAGAATTGCCCCAAGAGTTGGAGGGATTCAATGAGAAAGTGGGATAACATAGAACTCGTGTGAACGGGAGGACGGTGTGGACTCCGTCGATGAAGGGGTACAGCACAGCAACATGCATTTCGGCTTACAATATATATACTGAACGTCAAGACAATTTAAACTAATTCCACATTTAGGAGTCGTCCACACCCTCCTTCCCCCGTCTTTCTAAATGCCATTGACTAATGTGTAAATTGATTTTCGATGTCACTAATTGGCATCAGAACATCAAGCAACAAGTAATTGCACACATGTGTTTTAACAGTAAAGGCTAGGCGGCGTAAATATCGGCAGAAAATACCAGCAAGCTCACCAGGAACACCAATGATCGCAAGAATTGGATAGTAAATATTTTCGACCTGGATGAGTACCGGCAATTCCATGGTCGGAGTGCAGCGAGCTCTCCTGCCACTGGCATGAAATGCCGTTTGCTTTTAAAGGTAGCTACGGATTCTCCAGAGAACACATATGACGACAAATCAAGGGAAAATAAATGGGATTAGTGCCAGTCAGTTGAACAAACAAAGTTTGTCAGATCATGAGGCTACTGCAAATTAGGGAACAGCGCAATAACTACCACCAAAGTCGATTGTATAAAATATATGTTGCAATATTTAATTGTACAAAACCGAGAGAAATATGACAGAAAATATGTTGCATCCACGTTTCCTGAAGAAATGCCATGTTATGTTTTCCTTGCACATAAATGTGCCTATCTGAAAGTCACTTAAACGACACACTCAAATCTACTTTCACCACAATGCGCCGAGCGCACCCTGTGTAAAATATGTGGACCGCCTATCACCTTTAAATATTGACCTTCTCACGTTAAATATATGCCGCCTAGACGTGGGAAAAAAAACTTACTGTCTTTCCCATCTACCCATATCATAATATTACAGATTTCTCCTGGTTTTCGTTCAACCTTCGGCGTTCTAGAGAAAGCAATCAAAGCTTTTGTGTCGAGCTAAAACGCCCCATTCCATGTAATATTCTGCAAAGCATCCCAGTCTTACTTGCTCTACTGGGATAATCAGAACTGCACACAATACTCCAAACACGTCCAACATAAATTGTTATATGGATGTATCATGACTTAGTGCCCAATACCCTCAAAACATGTTCAATGAAAGCAACATCACTTATGCCTTATGTACCACTCTATCGACTTGTGTCGCCACTTACAGCAAGCTCTAGATGTTGAGCCCAATACCTATTGTCTATGGTCTCTAATATCCTTAACTGCGCATCAGCGCTGTTAAGGGTATTATAGACAATACACCATATACAATGTATTGTCGGAGTAGGAGTAGGTCATTCGGCCATTCAAATCAGCACCACCATTCAATATGATCATGGCTGATCATCCACAATCAGTACCCTGATCCTGCAATCTCGCCATATCCCCCGACTCCGCCATCTATAAGAGCTGTATCTAACTCTCTTGAAAGCTTCCATAGAATTGGCCTCCACTGCCTTCTGATTCTCAACCCTTTGCGCGAAAAAGTTTTTCCTCATCTCCGTTCAAAAGGGCTTACCCCTAATTCTTAAACTTTGCCCCCTGGTTCTGGACTCCCTCAACATCGGGAACACGTTTCCTGCATCTAGCGTGTCCAAACCCTTAATAATCCTATATGTTTCAATAAGATCACCTCTCATCCTTAATGCCAGAGTATGCAACCACAGCCGCTCCATTCTATCAACATATGACAGTCCCGTTATCCCGGGAATTAACCTCGTGAACCTATGTTGTACTCCCGCAAGAGCAGGAATGTCCTTCCTCAAATTTGGAGACCAAAACTGCACACAATAGCACAGGTGTGGTCTCCCCAGGGCCCTGTGCAATTGCAGAAGGACCTCTTTGCTTCTATAGTCAACTCCTCTTGTTATGAAGGCCAACATGTCATTAGCTTTCTTGCCTGCTGTATCTGCATGCTTACTTTCAGTGACTGATGAACAAGGACCCCCGATATATCGTTGTACTTACCGTTTTTCTTGACACCATTCAGATAATAACCTGCCTTTCTACTTTCGCCATGAAAGTGGTGAACCTCACACCAAAATGGATAACCTTGCCGTCAACCTTATAAATGTCCTTAACATTAGCATCTCAAAGTGCACCAACTCACTATTGTTGTGATGAAAACCCATCTACCATTTCTACGTCCATTCTGCAGCTGACCGATATCTCACTGGATAGTTTGACACCCTACACCATTGACCGCATGCCCAGTAATCTTTGTTTTGTCTGCAAGCCTACAAGCCTACAAGCAACCCATCTACACCGACATATATGTCAATGACTGCAAGACGTAATTATTGACTTCGGGAAATGCATGTCATTTCATCTTGAACGGTGCAGCATGGAAATCGTTAAGAGCCTCCGTTCTCTTAGCGGTAATTTTACGACTGCTCTGTCAGTGAGTTGTAGATGTAGCCGGGCCATCATACAAACCGGACTTCCCCCCATTAGACTTCATAAACATTTCACGCTCCCTCGGAAAATAAGGCAGTGTAAGCAAACATTTGTCCCACGACTGCCGTTCCTTCCTCAGCTATCGGGCAGAAGCCAGGGAACTTAAGTGTGGTGAGGCATACATCAGTGAATAGTAAATAATTGGAAGTGATTTTGATAGTCAGGATCTGCATATATTTGCAATGGAAATGGCTGTAATGTGAAACTTCCACGTCACTTTGTACGTAAGTTAATGACGAGGACGGTGACACGAGGAGGCGAGGTGTGGACACTGCCTACAAGAACTTTAGCAAGGTCGTTGACAAGGTTCCACGAAGTGAGCTGGTTCAAATGTTATATCACATGAGATCCAGGGTGAAATGGCCAACTGGATTAAGGAGTGGATCGATGGAAGGAAAGAGAAGGTGCTGATGGAGCACTGTTTTTCAAACGATGCTGACTCCTGTTCTTTAATCTTGTTAAAGATTGACTGAAAATGCAGTTGTCATGGTTTATAAATTTAAGGATGAAATCCGATTTGATGGTTTGGTGGACAATGAAGAATGGTGTCCAAGGTTACCAGAGGATCTAGCACACTGGCAATTGTGCATGGAGGAAATGATGGAACATGAATCGCAAGAGTGATGTGAAGCATTTTAAGATGTTAAATCGGGGCTGGACGTACAAAGTGAATGACAGCACCCAGGGAGTCTTGTAGAACTGATGCATTAAAAGTTAAGTATATAGTACCCTGAAAGTAGTGATACTAACAGGGTCGTGCCTGTCTACGTCGACGGAGAAGAAGACGTGTTGCCTTAATTGAATAAAGGATTGAATCTGTTGCAACTGGACAAGATGATGGTGGGACCGCAACTGGAATATTGTGTGCAATTCTGGTCGTCATAACATAGGAAAGATGCGGCTAAGCTGGAAAGGACGTGAGAATAATTGGCAATAATCTTGACAAGACTTTAGTATCTTTGGTTTATTTTAATTATTATAACGTGCACCGCGGCAGATTAAATCAAACATCCTTGCTTTGCATGCTGTGCGATTAGCACAGATAATATAGCACGTACATACAATCATGGCAAACTCAATTAAAATAGATGGAGCATATGGGCTAAATTTACATGTTGAAAATAAATTTTAAGGACTAGAGAGACAGTATCGGAGATCCTCCGTCGAGAAGTGCAATTGAATTACAAGAAGGGCTCAGATCCGATGGGCTGAGAATACCCAATTGCACTATGCTAGTGTACATTAGGTAGTATATTGATGGTACACAAAATGCTGGAGAAATTCACCAGAAGCATCTAAGGAGCGAAAGAGATGAACGTTTCGGGCGGAAACCCTTCTTCAGTCTTGGGAGTATTTGATGTTTGCATCGGTCTGGTTCGGGGACTGACCAAAAAGACATCCAAAAAGCATCATCAGTGACTCACACCACCGTCGGCACGTTTTTATTCCATTCCTGCCACCGGGAAGAAGGCATAGCGGCCTGAAACTGCAAGTTTCAGGTTCAGAAGCAGCTTCTTCTCCGCAACCATCGGGCTATTTAACAACACACCCTCCAACTGAACGTCAAACGAGATAAACGTGGGTAGCATTCTTTTTTATTATGTTTATTGCTTTTGTCCTGCACCATTAACGTTTGTTTGTTTATTATGTACAGAACTTATTTTTGTTGTTCATTATTATATTTATATGTATTTTGTTCTGCTGCAAGTCAGAATGCATTGTTTCGTTTCGGGACATATGACAATAAAATATATTTGATTCTTGATTCTTTTGACTCTTGACTCTGTTATCGTTGAACGAAGTTGGCTGTGGGTGCCTTTATATATTTGCAAAACCATATGTGGAAGTTATAACGTCAATGATAAACGTATTTTTCCTAGGGTATGAAAGCCATAAAACCAGAGAGTATATATAAAAAGTGTATGGGGTAGAGATTTAATGAGGACATGACCGCCGATTTTTATTTTTTTGGGGAAGTCAAGAACAAGGGGTCACAGTTTAAGGATAATGGGGAAGTCTTTTAGGACGGAGATGAGAAAACCATTTTTCAAACAGAGAGTGGTGAATCTGTGGAATTCTCTGTCACAAAAGGTAGTTGAGGCCAGTTCATTGGCTATATTTAAGAGGGAGATAGATCTGGCCCTTGTGACTAAGGGGATCAGGGGATATGCAGAGAAAGCCGGTACAGGATACTGATTAGGATGATCAGCCTTGATCATATTAAATGGCGGTGCAGGCTGGAAGGGCCGAACGGCCTACTCCTGCAACTATTGTCTATGTCTCTATGTTTCTAATATTATGGCAGAAATAAATCACAACGGAACGAACATTTAAATAGATATGCTTGGCTTTGAAATGGAATAGGTAACAAATAAATTTAATATATTGGAATATATTACAGACGCCACCAAATTAGAACCGAGATATTCATAACTTGTAAAGTTATGTTTTACATTTCCGTTGAAAACATATGCAATATATCGTCACATCCCCAACCAAAACGATCGATATACGATGATGAGATCAATTTATCTACTCTGTAACATAATACTGTCAGAGAACGTGTTACCTGAAAGTACACGATACTTCAAATGAAATGCCGGGCCTTACACTAAATAACATTCAGAATCGCAAACCTCAGAGAAAAGTGCAAAGTCATTGCTGAATTCGCTTTCACCGAGGCCAGACCTTGTCAAAAACATTCTGAAAGTCCAGATATAACACACCCACCGGTTTTCCCTTAACCACTCTGCTAGTTAAATCCTCGGAAAATTTTATAAGATTCGTCAGACATGATTTACCTTCCATGAATCCATGCTGACTTTTCCAATTATTACACCACTTTCCAAATGTGCTGCTATCCCATCTTTAAGAAACTGACTCTACCAGTTTCCCCACTACCGAAGTTAGACTAACTGGTCTGTAATTCTCCGTTTTCTCTCTCCCTCACTTTAACAAAATGGGGTTACATTAGCTACCCTCCAATCTTGAGGAACTTCTCCAGAATCTAAAGAGTTTTGGATGATCAGCCATGATCATATTGAATGGCGGTGCAGGCTCGAAGGGCCGAATGCCCTACTCCTGCACCAATTTTCTATGTTTCTATGTTTTGAAAAGAAAAATTATCACAATGCATGCACTATTTCTGAGGCAACTTCCTTAAGTACTCTGGGATGCAACCTATCTGGCCATGGGGATGTATCGGCCTTTAATCCATTAAATTTACCTAACACCACTTCCCGCTAACCTGGATTTCACTCAGTTCCTCCATCCCATTTGACCTCCGGTCCCCTGCTATTTCCGGAAGATTATTTATGTCTTCCTTAATGAAGACAGAAGCAAAGTAGTTATTCGATTGGTCTGCCATGTCCTTGTTCCCCATGATCATTTCACCTGTGTCTGCATGCAAGGGGCCTACATTTTATTTAACTAATCTTTTTCTCTTCACATGTCTATAAAAAACTTTTGCAGTCAGTTTTTTATGTCCCTGCCAGTTTTATTTCATAATCTATTTTCCCTTTCCTAATTCACCCCTTTGTCCTCCTCTGCTGGACTCTGATTTTCTCCCAGTCCTCTGGTAGGTTGCTTTTTCTACCATCTACCTATCTCTTTCTCTCCCTCACTCTCACCCACCACATCTCTCTCTCTCCCTCTCTCTCTCTCTCTCTCTCTCTCTCTCTCTCTCTCTCTCTCTCTCTCTCTCTCTCTCTCTCTCTTCTCTCTCTCTTTCTCTCTTTATTTCTCTCTCACGCTCTCTCTCTCTCTCTCTCTCCCTTCCTCCCTCTCTTTCTCTCCTCTCTCTCTCTCTCTCTCTCTCTCTCTCTCTCTCTCTCTCTCTCTCTCTCTCTCTCTCTCTCTCTCTCTCTCTCTCTCTCTCTCTCTCTCTCCCTCTCCCTCTCCCTTTCTTTCCCTCTATCTCTACCTCTCTCTCTCCCTCCCAACTATATTTAGCCGGGAAATATCTCAACTAATTATGACTGGGACAGGGACAGTATATGTGTTATGCAATCTGTGTGTAAAGTGAGATCATGAGTTCAAATACGCACATAGAAATCTAGAAAATGTGGGATCTCACTAAAGTTGCAAAACAGAAACTTAAACGCGGAAGCTTAATAGCCTGTCATAGTAACACTAGATCTATGTTATCCCACTGCCCACCACGGTGTCGTAGCGGTAAAGCTACTGCCTTACAGGGCCAGCGAACCGGGTTCTATCCTTACCACATGTGCTTATCTTTACGGAGTTTGTACGCTCTCCCGTAACCTTATTGATTTAATGCTTTGCATTTGCGCAATGTGGGATATGACCAGTAAGTCTGTAGATGTCAAAAAATGATGGCATTGTTCACAGTGTGGAAGATAATTATTGGCTGGAATACGATATTTGATTAAAATGGCTGAGCAATGGTAGATGCAATTCAATCCAGCTAATTGTGAAGTTATGTACTTTGGAAAGTTTAATAACCATAGGGCGTAATCAGTTCGTTTTTGTCCTGCGCATAATTATGGTAGTTCCATTACAGGGATCAGGGGCAGGGAATGAGGAAGCTGCTGGAGATTTTTGCCAGAATGCTGCCCGGATTAGTGGTTTTCAACTCTGAGGAGATGATTTATGATTTTTCTCTTTAGCCTGCATCTTGCATCTCATTTTCACCTGGGACCCACTTGTCCTATTAATGACAGCACAGAACGGCAGACATACGAAGACATCTCAACGAGCTGTGGCGAGTTTTTCAAACGTCAGTTTATTCAAGATCTTAATAGTTTCTACTGCGAAAAACTCTGAATGAACCCAGAGTTCAATCACTCACAGCGCCGACAGGTTTTTTTACAACTGATGATACATTGATTACATGTGGATCTTATTTGTTGTCATAATGCTTTAATGAACAACGTATCCTTGTTGTCTTCCTTCCTTGGACCCCCTCCCCACCCTCACCCACCAATTATTTTTAACCTTCGGAGTTTTCCAGCCCAATTCTGCATCCAACTTTCGACGTCTTAATCCCGTGGCATTCACCTTTGTGAACTGTAACTGGGAGCTGGCCAAAGGCATTCAATAAGTTTATGCCAATCACATCAAGTACACTGCGTCATCAATGCCTCATTGCCTCTGAAAGAATGAAATAAAAAGTCAAACACAATCTTCTGGAAAAGCGACTGCCTTTGTCCAAGTAATCCCTGACTTTCCAAGTGGACAGCTCTGTGCCACAGCTGCTGCAGACGTTAATTGGCGTCAGAAAAAAATGCCCATCAGAGCGCTCTCTTTTAGAACTACCGTGAATGGCCGATAGATGGCGTGGACTCGATGGGACAGGTTTCTGCGCTTCATCTTACCATTAATGTAATCAACACACATCTTCTTCGAACCGGTCCAATAACTTCCCTATCACTGATATCTGACATCCCTGCTGTTACACTTGCATAACTAGATCACATGTGCTGTTCCTCAGCAATCCAGAGAGTAGAAATGCGGGTCGCAGATGAGACGTGGGTGGGGGGTCAATTTATGACAGCAGCGGGGTAACCACGTTCTCTGAACAATGAGGACAAACTTGGGAGTGCTCGACTAGAAAGCCCCATCCTGGGAGTAGATGTCCCGGAGACGGAGGGTAGAGGATAACGTCCTTGAAAGAGGCAGTGTGGGAGGGAGAGTAATCCAGATAAACGTGTCACTCTTCAGTAATCATAAATCGTGCTCCCCTATGATGGAGATAAAATAACAAATAAAAGGGTATTACGTGGCAGAGATAATCCAGATGAATTTGAGGGACGGTGGATCTTCGTTGTAAAGGTAATCAAATCAACGAAACCTGCACGGTTGCAGTCGGCAGTCCCGATGCAGACATAAATACAGCGGTGAAAGAGTTGGCGGATGGGGCCAGAGTACAACTGGAACAAGAACTGTCGGACGTTACCGAAAATGGGCAGACATAGCTGGTGCCCATTCGAATGTACATGGCATCAATTCACGCATTGAATACACGCTTGACGTGGACAGAGTAAGAGGAGTCCAAATTCCCAAGGCACGGAGAAATTCCGCCAGCGTAGGAGATTGTTAGCAGAGGGACATTAAATGGGTCTCTGTTCGAGGAAGAACTGGAGGGCCTTCAGACGAAGTGGAGGATGGAGGACTGAAGGGACTGGACTTGCATGTAAAAATGATCATCGGATGTCTATAAACTGAAAGTTATTGAATACATGAAGGGTAGCTAGCTGCCTTGGGCCTTAGGTGGGAATGGAACGGACAAGGAGGGATGGGATGGAATCGATGTAAGTGGAGATGAGTTCAACGGGGCAGGAGCTGGCAGAAACAATGGATCTTCCAGAACAGTCTGCATTGTAGAAGGTGGTGATTAAGAGCTTTGCGGGATTGGGGGATAAAGGTTGGAGGCTGTGGAGAGGATATAGTCAGAGGCAGTCTTGGAGAGGATGGCCTGATCATCGTCTGTGGGTCCATTGGCAAATGACACCTCTCTCATCAGGTAAAAGCTATAGAAGTGTCCAAACCTCACGCCACTATATTCAGGGAGAGATCCTTCCGAGCTGTTATCAGGCAACTCAACCAACCTACCACAACAACTAATAAACTACTATCCACCCTTTGTTTCCCTTCCTCGCTTTACCTTGTCTATACACTGTAAATGGATCGATTGTAATCATACATCGTCTTTCTGCTGACTGGTTAGCACACAACAAAAGCTTTACACTGTACCTCGGTAAACGTGACAATGAACTAAATTGAACTAGTCGAGGGGCAGGCATGAAGAGGTGGCGGACAGTTGCAGCCTTGAATCCCGCAGTCGAGGTCAGCCCGCCAGACAACAAACGCTTCTCCCTTGTCGGTCGGTTCAGTAACAATGTACGGATTCTTGTTGGGAGAGAGGACGGCTGTGCTTTGCGACGGATGAGATCAGCGTCGTCACGGTGGTGGAGAATGCAAAACGGTTGATGTCGCGACGGCAGTTCGAAGTAACATAGTCCAGTAATGGTAGAAGGCCGGAAGGGTGAGGCCAAGTGGAGGGGAAATGTTGGATACGGGACAATGTGTAATTACTGGAAGTCGAAACCCCCTTGCCATAGAAAAGAACCGATGGCAGGGGACCGGAGGAAGTGCTCTTAATTATGGCGGAGGTACGGTTTGGGGGAGGGAGTGGGGGTTTTCGTTGACATGTCGATGCAGGGGTATGAAGATAAGGCTTCTGCTGAGAACCGTTCGTACTGCATGCTAAAGAGGGAGGTCAGGGGAGATGGTGAAAACACGACAATGGTGAGGGCTGTGGGTAAAAGGGAAGAGGGATCCAGGAATGCACGAGTGAAGTGCATTGGGGAGATGATGGGGTCTGAGACTATCTATTGTTGTGAACGGGTGGTGCCATTACTGTGCTTCCCTGCTGGAAATCGGGAGCCAGGTTTAGAAGAGTGTGGGGGACCTCTTTTATACTTACTGTTATATTCCGGTGGAAGAAAGAAGACCAGGACTTACACAATTCGTCTTGTTGACCATCACCTCTGCTGCTCGCAAATACTCTCCATAACATGCTCACCAGAGGCGCACACAGTATTTTATTGAATGTGAAGAATTCGTCCGACCACAAACGTCACCTCTCTATTGATAGACACAAAATACTGAGCCAGCCATCGCAGCAGGGAGCTTCTCTGGAGAACATGGATAGGCGACGTTGCGGCCCGGAACCATTCCTTACTCTGAAAAGGGTTACCGACCCGAAACATCGTCTATCCATGTTCTCCAACGTAGCTGCCTTACTTCATTGTTTTATCTCGACATTCGGTATAATCCAGCACCTACAGTTCCTTCATTATTACGCCACCCATCTCTGTCCCCGAGAGATGATGCCTAACCTGTTGTGTTACTCCATCACTTTGTGTCTTTTTGGGTTAACCAGTACCGATGGGTTATTGGGTTAAAGAACAGTAATTTACCCCGTGCGAAACTAGTTTTATATCCAATTCTAACACGATATCTATGTTTATACTTTCTCAGCGTGTAAATTATTTTAGTTAAAACGCAATGCCAAACGTGCGATTAACGACGTGTGTGCCTGTAGAAGATACACGTGCAGAATTTTCCTTCCGATCCTGTTCTCTGATGCTGTGTGGATTTCTCATGTTCTCCCTGCCACCGCAGGGAATTCCCTCAGGGACTCGTTACTTTCCACGCCCCTAAGATGTAAGTAGTTGACAGGGCAAATAGCCTCTATAATACGGCCCTGATGCATCCTGGATGCTGGTTCAATAGTGGGCATTTAAGTGACTCATTAGGGAATAAATTAAATGGGCGTGCAGAGGGGAAAGTGAATGCAGCCATTACCGTGACTCCCGGTATTGACCCGGTGGTGCAAATGGTATCTAGGAAAGTCAGGTGCAATGGTATAATGTAGAACGCAACGTAATTTCGAAACGGGTTTTCACTTTGAACACTTATATCACAACAAACACTTTATTGAATTGCAAATTAAAATGAATGGGCTCTTAATCACATGTATCAATTCCTCCCTGAATTTTTTCTGAGACACCCCATAAATAAACGTATTAATACAAGCACTCAGAGACCTCAGCATGTATCCGGACAGTTCCGCTATTGTAAATGGGTCGTTGTTATCTCTTGTTGAAAACTCTACGTCGAGGAAATGTACACTCAAGACGCACACGAAGTTTACAATCCACAGTAGGACAAAGCTACCGGATATGGCCAGCAATAGAATGATGGACTTCCTTCTGCTCTCCACCTCTTGATCCGTGCCGCCATCGTCCTTCGTTTTCTCTCGGAGACCTCTCCTCACTCTGTTGGCGTGTATGATGTGCCTGATTGTCAGGGCATTGAGGAGCATGATCAGCAAAATTGGTAAACATGGGGTAAAAATGATTTTGATGGACAAAAGTGCTGCCCACAACTGTGAGGTGTAGAAGTATGGATTCATGACACATGACCAGCCCACGTTGTTAATTATTTCTCGAGGCCGAAGGCAAAATATATAGGTATATTTGCGATAATAGAGAAGATACAGGTCAGCGCTATCACCAAAGCCGCAGTTCTCTCCGTGCAATATTTTGTTCTTAAATTCTGAGTACATATAGTGACAAATCGATCGAATGTGAAGGTCACCGTTAGCCAGACAGAGCAATCGAAACAAATAAAATTCAAGACAATATTCAGTTTACAAACATGAGTTATGTTGAGGAATGAATAAGGAAAATAGCCATCTGAAATCTCGGAGAGAATTACCTCGAAGATCAGAACCATTAAATCAGCTACGGCCATGGATACCAGATAGCGGGAGATACATTTGGAGAGTCCACACTTTCCCCGGGAGAGAATTACGATTGCCATCAGATTAGCTGTAGGAAAGACGAAATTAAAATCACCAACATTCACTATCCCAGAAGAACTTCAGTTTGACAGTTCTGTGAAGGTAAATGGAGTATATCAGACTGTCACCTACCCCTTTACTCTGATTCTGCAAAGGACATCTGAAAGATGGATTTCGCAAACTAATAGTGAATAAAATGCAATGGCCAAGGCCATGACTGGAATCGCGGCCTATCGCAGAACGATTATTAGGACGTCTGACGTGTATGGTGGATAAATATCAATCGTGAATTTCATTCGCCTGACCACAAAGGAATGTGTAGGGGAACGAATATTGGCCGATTTGCTCATCACAGTCCAGCGCCAAACCTTATGCCATAACCATCCATCTGCAGGCAGAATGCAGCATCAATATAAACACAAGAACATTTTGATGATTACCGCAGTTGACAGGTATTGCGTCTAAACATAAATCGCATCGAGAAGTTCTGTACACATGTCAGCGGTGAGGCGTGGCCAGACTCGCATTTCTCACCAGCTGATTGATTTCGGGATGCACATATGAATGCAAATACTGCATCCAATTCCCGCCTCAGTTAAACTATATTTCCTAACGCGCTTGCGTTATAAAGCATTCTATTTTTAGCGCCCATTTCCCTCGGCAAATTAACAGCAGGCGCACTGCTGCCTGACAGCTAAACGACCTAGGATCGATACTGTTCACTAGTGCTGTTTGCACTTCTCCCTACGCTGGCGTAGGTTCTCCCTGGGTCATTAGTTTGATGGATTGATTAATGCAGCATGGTAACAGGTCCACGGCACACCGAGTTGTACCGATCACGTCCACACTGGTTCTATGTTATCCAACATTCGCATCCACTCCCCGCACACTGGAAGCAAATTATAGAATCCAGTTCACCTACAAACCAGGACGGGCTGTGAGAGAAATCTAGAGCGTCCGGACCTTTGGGGTGCGGAAGAAGCCAGAGCTGACAGTTAAATCAACGCAATCAGCCGAGATCAGTGCAAATTCCACACAGGGTCCCAGGTCAGGGTCAAACTGACTCTCGTGCGCTGTAAGGCAGCAACTCTGAAAGCTCCGCTTATGTGCGGCACGGTTCTCCGTTGTCCCACTTGCGATACACCGCTGGCTGGCAGGTTACCTATCCACATAATTTCTCGCCAGTGCATAGGGTCATGGCAAAACTTGGAGTAAATTGAGAAGAGCATGTCAACTGAAAATCAGCCGGTTTATCTGATTGCAGTTGGTCGCGACACAGACCAGATTGACCGAACTTATCATAGGGGCAGGATTCATTGCATTCCGCTATCTGTCGATTTCGATTTGGCGATGAAGTATAATTAAAGTCCTGTTTTTTTTCACAGTGGTCTAATGGTGTCAGAAACATTCGCACCAGCTACAGATTGGTATCGAACATGTGTGGGTATCTTAATTCAGTGTGCGACGGGCGGATCCGATAAATATGAGCCGCACAATGCTGGATCAGTAACTCAAGCCATAATTAATAGCACAGATTGTTTCAACAGTAAAGGCGAGAGAGCGAAACCTGGGCACCGAATAACAAAGGGCTTACCAGGAATACCAATGATGACAAGGATAGGGTAGAAAATGTTCTCTACCTGGTTGAGTACCGGCAGTTCCATGCCCAGATTTTATCGACGTTTTCTGCCAGTGGTCTGACAGGTCGCTTGCATTTAAAGTTAGCTGCATATTCTCCAGATAAATCATATGACTTCTAATCAAGGCAAATTAATTGGGATTAGTGTCAGTCAGTTAAACAAACAAAGTTAACCTCATCACGTTAGCTGCTGCTAAGTATGTTATTGCGCAATAACTGCCAGCATTGTTCTATTAGATAGATATTATATTACTCTATTACACAAAATAGGGAGAATTATAAGTAAGAACATATATTTATTAATCTATTCACATTCTCTGCTTCCAGCGGCAAAGTAATGTTGAATTATCCACGCCATATCCATTTTCCTATCTAAAAGCTTCGCGCACAACGCTCTCACATCTGCTTTCACCGCCATTCCTGGCAGCCCGTTCCAGCCACTCGCCACGACCTGCTAAAGCTCCTGGCCGCGTATCTGCTTTAAATGTTGACCCTCTCAATTTAAAACATATGCTCTCTAGTCCATCCCAGCAAGGATATGTTTCTGAGTGTTTACCTCATGTATGCTTTCCACAATTGTGTTTATTTATATTATGTCTCTCTGCATCCTTCAGCATTCCAGAGAAAGCGATCAAAGATTGTCCAACTTCTCCTTGTAACAAATACAGTCCCATTCGAGGCAGAATTCCAGTAAAACACCTCTGCATCTACTCCAAAGCGTCCACGTCATTGCTGCAAGGGGCCCCCAGAACTGCACACAACCCTCCAAATGAGGCCTAACCAAACTGGTGGAGAACAGCATCGTGACTTCGTGACCTTTGTAATCAAAGCCCGCCCAACGTAGGCAAGCATCCCATACGTCTCCTGAACCATGCTTTCTGCTTATGATGCCACTTTCAGGGAGCTACGCATCTGGACACGAATATCATTCTTCATATCAGTGTTGTTAAGAGTCCTGCCGTCAACCGTATAGTTCGCTTTACATTGACCTCGCAAAAGGCAACACATCCTAACTACCGAAATTTAAATCCATCTGCCACTTCCCCGCAAATGTCTGCAGCTGACCGACATCCCACTGTGTACTTTTACAATATTCCTCCCATCTCGCAACTTCAGCAATATCTGCTTTGTCTGCAGACATAAGAAAAACGTATCTACGTCGATATCTATCTCAATGTCTGCAGATTAAAAATATAGGTATTGGCCAGTACGACCATGCCCCACCAATTATGCCAAGGTTCGAATGTTTGAGAACTTCAATTTGCTTAGCGTTAAATACAGTATGATCTGTGTGGTCCAAGCACAATGATGGCACAGCTAAGTAGACACACTGAAGCCTACGTCCTTCAGAGACTGAAAACAATCGGTATATTTCTGGAAACTCTTCCAAGCCTCTGCAGATGCACCAAAATAAGCAATCTGCTCCTCCCTCCTTCAAAAACATTGAAAAGAACCCATTAGGTCCAGCCACCCACGTCAACCTGACATGCGCTTCTTTTTTCCTTGTCAGGTTTACAATCTCCTTGGTCATCCACGATTGCCTTTCGACCCACGCGATTACTAAGGTGAAGGTGCTTGGAAAACTGAGGCTCGTTAGGTCACCTGGACCGAATGGACTGCACCCCGTGGTTCTGAAGTAGGTGGCCACGAGAATTGTGGAGGCATTATTTGTGATATTTCAAGAATCACTTGAGTTACAAGTGATTCACTGAGATTGGTGAATTGTGGATATCACCCCGCTGTACATGAACGGAGCAAAGCAGAAGAGCGGAAACTATAGACAGGTTAATGTCATCGGTGGTTGCTAAGATTTTAGAGTCAATTATAAAGGATGAGGTTACCCAGCAGTTGGACGTTCGCGATAAAAGAGGCCGACGTCAGCATGATGTTGTGAAGGGATGATCTTGTCTTGCTGGTGTTCTTGGAGAAAGTTAATAGCATGACAGACAGAGGGGAGGCGGTAGATGTTGTTTTCCTAGAATCTCAGAAGCGATTCGATGAGGTGCCGCACAGGCTGCTCGGGGATATATGTATCCATGTTATTGATGGAAAGATGCCAGCATGAATAGCGGGTTGGCTGTGTGGCACAGAGTTGCAATAAAATACGCTTGTTCTGGTGAGCTGAAGGTGTCTGATGAAGTTCCTCAAGGGTCGGTGCAGGGGCCGCTTCTCTTCACTTTGTATATTAATGATTTGGATAAGGGGATTCACGGCTTCGACGTCAAGTTTGCAGCTGATGCTCATATAGGTGGAGGATCAGTCAGTGGAGAAGAAGCAAGGACTCTGTAGAAGTATTTGGGCAGGTTAGGAGAATGGACAGAGAAGTGGCAGAAGAAAACCAGTATAGCAAAGTGCGGAGTCATGCATGTTTGGTAATAATAATACAGCCGTTGATTATTTTGTAAATGGGGACATAATCCATAAATCGGAGGTGCCAAGGGACTTGGGAGTGCTGGTGCAGGACTCCCAAACTGTTAATTGGCAAGTCGAATCGGGAGTAAGGAAGGCAAATTCAATGCTGGCATTTATATCAAGCGGACTGGAAAACAAATACAGAGATGTAATGCTGAGGCTCGATAGGCGTTGGTCAGGCAGCATTTGGAGTCCTGTGAGCTTGGTTTGGGCCACATATCATAGGAAGGTTGCGCTGGCTCTGTAGAGGGTCCAGATAATCTATACCAAAATGATTCCAGGAATATGTGGGTTAGCACACGATGAGCGTTTGACAACACTGGGTCACCACTCACTGGAGTTTAGAAGGTTGAGGGGGGACGTCATTGAAACGTACAGAATAATGAAAGGCACAGAAAGGTTGTTTTCACTGCTGCGAGAGTCTGGGACCAGAGGTCATCGCCTCAGAACTAAAGGGCTCTCTTTTAGAAAGGAGATGAGGAGGAACTTTTTTTTAGTCAGAAGGTAGCTAATCTGTGGAATTTAGTGTCACGAGGGGCTGTGGAGGCCGTCAGTAGATATTTTAAAGGCAGAGATAGACAATGTCTTGATTAGAACGGGTGTCAAGGGTTATAGACAGAAGGCAGAAAATTAGGAGTAGACGGCAGAGACCAACCACGATTGTATGGCAGAGTAGATCCAATGGGCCGAATGGCCGAATTCTACATCTATAACCTGTGAACTTGTACGTGCAACACCTCCCAGTTACTGGGATTGAAATCCATCTGCCATTTCCCGCATATTTCTGCAGCTGACCAACATCCCACTGTCGTTTTGACAGCCTTCCTCCCTTCTCGAAACGTCAGCAATGATTGCTTTGCCTGCAGACCTAAAACCAACCTGTCTCGTCGATGTCTACCTCAATGACAGCAGATGGAACAGATAGATATTGACATCAGTATGAACATGTCCCACCAGCTTCAATGATACGGAGAAGTGGAATGTTTGAGAGCTTCAATCTGCTTGGCGTTAATATTCTGATCGTTCTGCGTGGACGACACACGATGAATACACACAACTAAGAAGACACACTGAAGTCTCTACGTCCTTCGGAGGCCGAGAAAATTCGGTATGTACCTAGTGACACTGCCAAGCTTCTGCAGACGCACCAAAACAAGCAATCTGCACTCTGGTCTCCTTCAATAACCTTGTATAGACCCGATGTCTATCTCTATGCCAGCTGGATGAAAGAGATAGATATTGACTTCAGTAGGAACATGCCCAATCAGCTTCAATAATGCAGAATAATTCCCCTCTTCTATTATAGATGAGGCTCTCACTGGGATCTCCCCGATATCCCGCAGCTCCGCTCTTACTACCCCTCCCCCCACTCGTAACAATGACAGAGCACCCTTGTCGTCACTTTCCACCCCATCAGCCGTCGCATACAGCATATAATTCTCCAACATTTTCGACACCTCCAAAGGGATCCCACTACTGGCCACGTCTTCCCATTTCCACCGCTTTCAGCTTTTTGCAGAGTTCCCCCCGTAATTCGTTGGTCAACTCACCCCCTTCTCACCCAAACCACCCCTCCCCTGATCATTCCCCTGCAACCGCAGGAGATGCAACATCTGTCCCTTAACCTTCCCCCTCGACTCCATCCAAGGACCCAAACAATCTTTCCAGGTGTGCAGATGTTCATCTGCACGTCCTCCAACCTTTCGGTTCTCTGAACTCTTCCACTCAGTCCGTCTTACCCAAGCTGATCTCCCGATGACCCAGCACATAAACACCCCCTTCCATTCTCCATCTGACATTTCTGCTCTGGGACTGCTCCATTGTCAGAGTGAGGCCCAGCCAAATTGGAGGATAGCGCCTCATATTTCGCTTGGGTAGTTTACACCCAACTGTATGAACATTGACTTCTCAAACTTTGTCCTCGTGAATTTGGAGGCAATGTGGACGTTAGTGTATAAGGACATTAAGTGTACTAATACAGCATTGATGCAGGAGCAGCCCCGATGCAGTCGTTGATGTGGCGGTGAAAGACGGAGGAGAGGGCGATTGTTCAACGTACCCGACCAAAATGCATGCATATCCAGCGTTCATTCGGGACCGCGTGGCTTTACTTTTAACTTGGTGAAAGGGAGAGCAGTCTAAAAATATGTTTTTTTTTTCCGGGAAAAGAGATATTGCGCCGGCGGAGAAGAGTGTTCGTAAAGGGGCATTGAATGTGTCTCCATTCGAGGAAGAAGCGGAGTGCCTTGAAACTCAGAGTAGGAGAGAGATGTGATGGAATTCGACGACCATGGTGAGAATGATGCAATGGAGCCTCGATAGCTAATGTTATTAAAGAGATGAAGGGCGAGTGAGTTGTGGTTGACGGAGGTGTGTGGTGGCTCAAGACGAGGGATGAAATGGAATCGACGTACGTAGAGATGGGTTCCACGGGGCAGCAGAAAGCAGTGACAATGGGTCTGCCAATGCTGTCTGCTTAGTGGATTTTGGGGAAGAGGTAGAAGCGGACAGCGTGGGGCCGCGGAACGATTAGGATGGTGGTTGTGGAGCGGAGATCGCCGGAGGCGCTGCGCTCAGAAACTACCTGGGAGGTGATGGACTATTGTGAGTGTGTGTGTTAGTATGAGGAGATGTGCTAGAACTTATCCCTTACCTGAACTGGGTACAGGTCAGCCCGCCAGATTAAAATGGCATCTCCATTGTTGATGGGTTTACTAACAATGTCTGGATTTTTGCTGAGAGAAGGGTGGGCTCTGCGTTCAGAAGGGGGTGAGATCGGTAAGTGTATTAGAGAATTGAAGACAGTTGATGTCGTACCCGCAGTTGGAAATAAAAAAGGTCCAGAAAGGGCACACAGGGCTTTATCGTATCGACCCAAAACGTGACAAAGACACATAATGCTGAGTAACTCCGGGAATCAGGCATCATTCCTGGAGATCATGGTCTGGTGATGTTTCGGGTTGGAAACCTTATTTAGTCTGAAGAACGGTTCCGATCCAAAAATCGCCGATCCATGTTCTCCAAAGACGATTTACTCCGCGTTTCGTCTCTGTCTTCGGCATAAACCAACACAGGAAGATCCTTGCTATTGCCTCACCCATCCCTGTTCCCCGGGGATGTTGCCTGACCTGTTGGTTTACTCCACCACATGTCCTTTTGGTGAGTAAACACATTGTCTGCTAGTCTGAAGAAGGGTCTCGACCCGAAACGTCACCCATTCCTTCTAATCAGAGATGCTGCATGTCCCGCTGAGTTACTCCAGCATTTTGTGTCTATCTATTGAAGATAATGTATCTGCAGATTCCTTCTTCTGACTCTGTTCTCTAATGAATGTGGATTTCGCATTTATTTTTCTGCCACCGTGGGGATTGGTCTCATTGGCACGACATCCCGTCCACGTCTCAAAGACGCAAATTGGTTGACCGAGTTAATGACTTCCATGATTTGGTCATAAAACAGTTGGGCTGCTGGGGCGTTAGGCATTAAGTGACATTTAAGTGGCATGTAAGGGGATAAATTGAATAGGCGTGCGGAGGGCAAAGGGGCTACAATGAGTACCATGGCAGTCGGTATTGACTGGATGGTGCGAATTGTATCGCGGAACATTAGATGCATCATATAACCTAGAACACGAAGTAATTTCGAAAATAATTTTCAGTTTCACCGCGACATTAAAAACACTTTATTAAATCGAAAAAGAAAACGAATGGGCTCTTAATCCTATTTTTAAATTCATCTTTCTGGGACACCCCATAAATAAACGTGTTGGTGCAGGAACTCAGAGCCATCGGCATATATCCGGACTGCTCTGCAATGGTAAATGGATCGTTGTAATCTGATTCTAAAAGGTGAACGTCCAGGAAATATGCACTCAGGAAACACACGAAGGTCACCATCCAAAGTAGTACGAAGATACCGGATATGGCCAGCAATAGAACGATGGACTTCCTTCTGTTCTCCACCTCGATATCTGCGCCGGGCTGGGTATTTTTGCTCCCTCGGAGACTGCTCCTCACTCTATTGGCGTGTACAATGTGTCTTATTGTCATGGCGTTGAGGAGCATGATTATTAAAATTGGTGCAAATGGGGTTAGAATTGTTTCCATCACCCAAAGTGCTGCCCATAATAGTGAGGTGTAGATTTCCGATGTTGTCCAAAAGTACCAAGGCACATTGTCAATCAGTACGAGGGAAATATATCCTGGAATATTTTGAATAATACACAAGATACAAGTCAGAGCTACCACCAAAGCCGCAGTTTTCTCAGGGCAATATTCCGCTCGTAAATTCAGATTGCAAATAGTAATAAATCGATCGAAGGAGAAAGTCACTGTTAGCCAGACGGAGCAATCAATAAAAATACAATTCAAGAAAATATGCAGATTACAAATGTGAGAACGGTTGAGGAATAAAAACGGAAAATGGGCTCCTGTGATCTCTGAGAGATTTACCTCGAATATCAGAACCATTAGATCAGCTACGGCCATGAATACCAGATAGAGGGTGATACATTTAAAGAGACCAGACTTTCTCCGTGAGAGGATAACAGGTTATCCTGTAGAAAACAGGTTAGCTGTAGAAAAGGCGAAATTTAAATTTAAATAGCTATAATTATTGTTCTAGGAGAATAATACTTTGACTACTTCGTATGAAAGTGTATAGTTTGATTGATTCGGTAAGCTGCTCCTTTTCCTGGGATTACCAGGAACACCAATGGTGGCAAGAATAGGGTAGAAAATGTTCTCAACCTGGTTGAGTACCGATAGAGCCATTCTCAAAGATAATGGACGTTTCCTGCCAATGATCTGGCAGGTCGCTTATAACATTTAAAGTTAGGAGCTTATTCCCCAGAGAAAACATATGACGACGAATCAAGGCAAATTAATTGGGATTAGTGTCGGTCATTTAAACAAACAATGTTTGCCAGATCACGTTAGCTACTGCTAATTATGTAGTTACGTAATAACTCCCCTGCAAGCCGGTTGTTCTATAAAATAAATATTTTATTATTATATTATGCAAAATGAAGAGAATTATCAGACAGAACAAATTTATTGATCTATTTACGTTCGCTGTTTCCTGCAGCAATGTAATGATGAATTATCATGAATGGCCACGTACTCATCGAAATACGCTTTTAAACACCGCTCTTACACCTTCGTCCAACAGAATCGCTTCACGCGTTCCAGGTACAAGGATCTCTCTCGAAAATTCTTGCCAGAGTATCCCCTTCAAAGTTTAACCCTCTCCCTTTAAACATTTGTTCTCTAGTCCCTTCAATGTGGAATCGGTTCTGACTGTCAATACCATATATGCCTCTCTTACATATTTATTTTAGGTTTCCCATCAACCTTCCACAGAAAGCATTCCAAGTTTTCTCTGCTTCTCTTTGTAGACGCAGACCAATCCAAGACACATTCTGGTAAGTGTCTTCTGCACTCATTTCGCAGCTCCCACATCGTTGCTGTTAGAGGGCGAGCAGAACTGCACGCAACCATCAAAATACGATCTACCCACAGTGTTATCAAGCTGCATCATGATCGTGGAAATTGCAACGTTGGCCACTGATCGGTGTGGCGGCGCCCTGTGGCTGCGGTTCACCTGCAGTCCGTCTGTCTTGTTTTCGTCTTGTTTGTGTTTTCGATTTATTTTTAGTCTATTTATAGTTGTTTATAGTTGGGGGAGTGGCGGAAACTTTTAACTTTTTAATCTCGTCCTGAACGGAGACGCTACCTTTTCCTCGTCGTGTCTCCGCTTGCTGGGGCCTAATATCGTGGAGCCTCTGAGGCCTCACCATCTCGGAGCTGACTGGCGCGGAGGTTGAGGTGGTGCGGCGGCGGCGACATTACTGAGGAGCCTCGGAGGCCTCGCCATCGCGGAGCTGGCTGGCGCGGAGGCTGAGGTGGTGCGGCGGAGGCGATCCTAGAGCTCCCGCAACGGCAACTTCGCCCGCCCCGAGTCGAGGGGTTTGAATGGACCCGTCGCAGAGCCTTACATCGCCCTGGGTGGCTTACTCGGCCGCGGGACTTACCAACGCCCACAGGGGGCTTTAACATCAGGGGGCTCGATCGCCTCGACGCGGGAGAAGAATAAAGGACAGGGAAGAGATAAGACTTATGCCTTCCATTACAGTGAGGAGGTGTTCAACTGTACTGTTTTGTGTTATGTTTATTTTATTGTTATGACTGCAGGGAACGAAATTTCGTTCAAATTTCTGTTTGTTTGAATGACAATAAAAGCTATTTGTATTTGTATTTTGTATTTGTATTGTTTAACGCATCTTTCAACGGCAGTCGTAAAGGACCAATCGATTCACATGTCATCTTTCAATACTCATTGTGTCGATACGTAAACTGAGCCAAATATATTTTAAACAATGATTTATAGCTCCACACTTGCGTAGACTGCTGTTTAAATTAGGATCCAATTTTATTTTTTCGTTAAATTGGATTATATCTATCAAAGTATGGCGAAAATATCGGAAACACGTACAGGTGAGGCAGAGTCAGTAGAACAATGAAATGCGCCCCGTCACAGACCCTTATCAGGTCCTCTTTCAGAGTTTCCCGTTTGTTCTATTTTACTTTGAGATTTCTTGTGTATGCAGTTATAGCATGTGTCATTAATTTTGAATCTAAAACCCAGATTAATGTTTGCAAGATACAGTGTGGAAACAGTGCTTTCGGCCTACCGAGTCTGCGCAAAACAATGATCGCCCATTCCAATTGTAGACACAAAGAACTGTAGATGTTGTTTTACAAAAATGTACACTAAGTGAAGGAATAACTGAACGGTTCAGGAAGCATCACTACAGAAAATGATTCGGTGCGGTTTAGAGTCTGGACACTTTTTCAGCCTGATTTTATGGGGATGTAGAAGAGAGGCAGACACAAAATGCTGGAGTAACTCAGCGGGTGAGGCAGCATCTCTAGAGAGAAGGAATGTGCAACGTTTCGGGTCGAGACCCTTCTTCTGACAGATGTCAGGGGAGTATCGGGACAAAGGTAGAATGTAGTCGGAGACAGTAAGACAGGTTGGAGACAATAGACAATAGGTGCAGGGGTAGGCCATTCGGCCTTTTAAGTTAGCACCGCCATTCAATGTGATCATCCACAATCAGTACCCCGTTTCTGCCTTCTCCCCATATCCCCTGACTCCGCTATCTCAAATGCCCTATTTGGCTCTCTCTTGAATGTACCCATAAAACCGGCCTCCACCGATCTCTGAGGCAGAGAATTCCACAGACTCTGTGTGAAAGTGTTTCCTCATCTCCGTTTTAAATGGCTTACTTCTTATTCGTAAACTGTGCCCCCTGGCTCTGGACTCCCTCAACATCGGCAACACGTTTCTTGCCTCCAGTGTGTCCTAACCTTTAATAATTTTCTGCATATACATTTGCCGATACAAGAGCCTCCTAAATGCCTCTTATCACATCTGCCTCACCACCACAGCCCCCTGACAGTACATTCCAGGCACCCACTACCTCCCTATGTTTAAAAAAATGATCTGCACATCTCCTTTAAAAGCTGTCCCTCTCACTTTAAAGCTATGCCATTTGTCATTTACATGCCGGGAAAAAAAAACATTCTCACTCTCCACCAAATCTATGTCTCTCTTAAATTTAGAAACTTCTATCAGGTCTCTACTCAGCTTCCGACGTTCCAGAGAAAACAATCCTATGTAGAAAAGGTCACTGACTATGTAAGGAGCGTAGTAGCATATGAAACATGTGGGCAATCTAGTTTAGAGATACAGCACGGAAACAGGCCCTTCGGCGCACTGTGTCCGCTCCGCCCCGCACATTAACACATTGACACTATTCCCACAACCACTTTACCAAGCCAATTAACCTACATTTTACGAATGGGAGGAGAACGAAGATCTTCTTACCCCTACTCCCTACGCAGGTCACGGGGAGAACGTGCAAACTCTGTACAGACAGCACCCGTAATCGGGAATCGGAACCCGGGTCTCTGGCGCTGCATTTGCTGTAAGGCAGCAACTCTACCGCTGCGCCACCGCAACTGTGTTGAAAGGGCTGGTATTCAGCAGACGGAGTCTCCTGCAGGAAGGTACTGCAGATGTTGATTTAAACCGGATAGACACATAAAGCTGCAGTAACTCAGACAGCATCTCTGGAGAGAAGGAAGGGGTGACGTTTTCGGTCGAGACCCTTCTTCAGACGGAGTCTGATGCTTGGGCCAAACAGCAGGAAACTGGATGGTAAAAGAGAAATCCCATCTTCAAAAAGGATAGTGCATTGTGAAATAAATTTTCCGTGCTGCTCCTCATCCTGGGGCTACAATTACTGGGGAGGGGCAGAATGCAATTTACATGGTAGCTCAGTGAGTCCTTACAATGGGATGCTCTGTTTCCCGGCATTGAATTTCCTTATAGTCCCAGCATTAACTTTCCTTTGAGTTGTCGGACAAATAACAGCCCAAAAAATAATTAATTTTGATATCAATCTGATGAAGTGTCTCGACCCGAAACGTCACATATTCCTTTGCTCCGGAACTGCTACCTGACCCGCTGAGTTACTCTAGCATTTTATGTCTATCTTCAGTGCGAACCAGCATCTGCAGTTCCTTTTTACACACATTAAAAGATTAATTGACAGATACAGCATGCAACAGGCCCTTTGCCCACCGAGTCCACACTGACCACTGATCATTCACTCATCCAATCATCGGACTATCTTTAATCAGCCTTTAACTTGCACTAAACGTTGTTCCCTTTACAGTGTGTTCGGCTCGATTGTACTCCTGTATGGTATTTCCGCTGACTGGTTAGCATGCATTAAAACGTTTTTCACTGTCCCTCAGCCCGTGACAATAAACTAAACTCCACTGAGCTAAGCTAAACTCACTCGCGTCGGTTCTATGTTATCGCATTTTCTCATCCACTCCCTACACACTACTCACATGTCTTTGGGATGTTCGACGAAACCGGAGCACCCGGAGGAACCCCACTCAGTCAAAGGATGAATGTGCAAACTCCACACAGATGGCACCAGTGATCAGGATATAGCGCGGGTCTCTGGTGCAATGAGACAGCATCTCCACCCGTTACCCTGCTATACGATGGGTGTCATTAAGCTGGAATGAGTACTGAGAAGATTTATGAGGATTTTCCTAGGACTTTGGGGCCTGAGTTATAGAGAGAGGTGGGGCAGGTTAGGACTTTCTTCCTGAGAGCGCAGGACACAGAAGGGTGATCTTACAGCGGCGTATAAGATGGTTCCAAGGTGAGAAAGATTTAATAGAACTTGAGGAGCAACTTTTTGACACAGGGGATGCTAGCTCTATGGGAAGAACTACCAGAAAAGGTAGTGGAGGCAGGTACCATAACAGATATTTGGATAGCCACGTGGGTAGGAAAGGGTTATGCGCTAAACCTGGGCAGGTGGGACGGGTGTAGATGGGGCATCTAGGTTAGCAAGGGCAAGTTGGGCTGAAGGGTCTGTTTCCATACTCTACGACTATGACTCTACCAGCTACAACAGAGCCGAATTGGAAATCGATAACTTTCTCAAAACTAGAATGTTAAATTAGTTTTCCCATTATATTAGTTCACTCTGGAGCCCGAAAATTGTGTTTGAGGATCCCATTGTATTTTCCTGGCGTTACGTGCATATATCAACAATGTCCTTCCTTACACATGTGGTGATACTTGTTCAACAAAGTTCAATATCAATTAAATACAACTGCAGCTTCTGGAAATCTAAAATAAAAACAGAATAAGCTGCAAACATTCAGGTTACGTTTCATTTGTGGTAAGAGAAACAGAGTTAAGGTTCTAGGTCAAATATCCTTGATCAGTATTCTGATGCCTGTTGCAAAACCAGTTTGACTATTTTACTGGAATCCCCTGTCTAAGGCAAATTGAAGCTATTTTTGTTCAAAGGATGGAAGGGTTCATGAAGTAAGAATGGAAGATGAGTTGGTTGGTGACTGTGAATGATCCACGTCAACGATCCATGTGAAAGACTAATCTTTATTCCATAAGTTTGTACGTTCACCCCGTGATCGCATGGGTTTTCTCTGAGATCTTCGGTTTCCTCCCACACTCCAAAGACGTAAACGTTTGTAAAATTATACATTGTCTCTAGTGTATGTGTAGGATAGTGTTAATGTGCGGAGATGGGTGTGTCTCTAAACTAAAAATAAACTAAAGAAAGAACCTACTCAAATATTCCTGACATGGGCAACTGGGTCATCTTGGTCAGCATGAACGAATTGGGCCAAACGGCCTTTTTCTGTACTGGATGACTCCATGATTAACTTATTCAGTCTTTGTAAATCTCACCGTACCATCATTGGCAGGGTCCTGGAGTGTGCTATAGAGCAGAGGAATCTTGGAGTACAGGTACATATATCCCTGACAGTGGCATCAAAGGTATTTAGGGTGGTAAAGGCTTGCGGTACATTGGGCTTCATCAGACATGGTATTGAGGATAGACGTTGAGACGTTACGTTACATTTGTACAAGATGTGGTAAGGTCACAGTTGGAGTATTGTGTTCAGGTTTAGTCACCCTGCCATAACAAGGATTTCATTAAGATGGAAAGAGTACAGCGAAGATATACAAGGATATTGCTACGACTCAAGAGACTGAGCATGGGGGGGGGGGGGGGGGGGGGGGGGGGGTCTGAATTAGGGTCTTGACCCGAAGCATCACTTATTCCTTTTCTGCAGAGATGCTGCCTGACCCGCGATGTTAGTCCAGCTTTTTACCTGTATGTTTTGAGCATCGGGAGAGGTTAGGCAGGCTAGAACGTCTTAGAGCACAGGAGTCTGAGGGGTGATCTTATAGAGGTGAATAAACCATGAGGGGAATAGATAGGGTGAATGCCCAGTATGTTATCCAGGATACCGGAATCAAGAACCAGGGGGTATATGTATAAGGTGAGAGGGACAAGACGTAATAGGAAGCTGAGGGACTTTGAGGGTGGTGGGTCTATGGAACGAAATGCCAGAGGAGGTAGTTGAGGCAGGTACTGTAACAGCATTTAAGATACTTGGACTGATACATGGGCAAATAGGATTAGCTGAGCTGGGGCATCTCAGTACATGTGACCACTGTACCTCAGTACATGTGCCAATAAACCAAACTAACTATACCAAAGAGTTGGGGCAATATGGGTGTTTTACATGCCCTATGACTCTAAGATACAAAGAGGGTGGCAAATCTGAGGAATGTTTTGCCACAGAAGGCTGTAGAGGCCGTCAGTGGATATATTTAACGCAGATAGATAGATTATTCAGGTTTCAGAAGTTATGGGGAGAAGGCAGGAGAATTGTGTTAGGAGGGGGAGATAGAGCAACCACGGCAGAATAGACTTGATGGGCCGAATGGCCTAATTCTGCTCCCATCGCTTATGGATATGATCTCTGTACTTTGCCTAATGTCTACAGCATTTGCTTGCTGGGCAGGCGTTGGTGGACCACATGAGGCATTTGGAGATAGTTCCATGCTGGTGCTCATGGCTACGCTTGTGATGATCGTTGGAGCATTGTAGAGAAGAGGAGCAATGAGGAGAGAGGCCAGGTGTGATAACAGGTGAGTGAGCCCATAGACTCCTTCACTAAGACTGTTTGATGTGACAAACTCTCTTCTCATTTCTGATCCAATCTCTTCTCATTTCTCCTTTCCAGATGAACATCAGGTCCTAATCCGAATACTGGATGAAGCTTCTACCTGTTACAATATTGAGTGGCTGTATACCTCATCAAGAAGGGTCTCCACCCGAAATGTCGCCTATTCATTTTCTCCGGAGATGCTGTCTGACCCGCTGAGTTACTCCAGCTGTTTGTATCTATCTTCAGTTTAAATCAGCATTTGCAGTTCCTTCCTCTTCATCAAGCTTAGTGTTGCCTCCATTGTAGTGACCGGTTACTGAGTCTTCTGCTACTTTGAACAAACCCTTTTAGCAATGTTTCAACTTTTTGTTACATTTCACTCAGAATTTAATTTTGATGTTTGAGGTTTTCATCTTATAGAGGCATACAGCACACTAACAGTCCATTCTGGCCAAGATGTTCCATCAGATGTCCCATTTGCATGTGTTTGGCCCTTATCCCTCAGAACGTTTCCAATGATCTACCTGTCCAAGCATCATTTAAATGCTAAAATGGTACTTGCCTCAACTACCTCTTTTACTTAATTTTAGTCAGGGTGTGAAATCAGGCCCCTCGTCCCACCGAGTCTACGCCGACCAGTGATCACCCCATACACTAGCATTACATACACACTGGGGTTAATTTACAAAAGCCAATTAATCTACAAACCTGTACATCTTTGGAGTGTGGGAGGAAACCGGAGCATCCAGAGAAAATCCACATGGTCACAGGGAGAATGCACAAACTCCCTATAGACAGCACCCATAGTCAGGATCGAACTCGGGTATTTATCTGGCGCTGCAAGGCAGCAACTATATCATTGTGCAACTGTGCTGCCCAGTGCCCATACTCCGGCAGCTTGGTCCATATACCCACCACCCTCTGAGGAAGGAAGGTTCCCACAGGTTGCTATTAAATCTTGCCCCTCTCAACTTAAACCTAAGTCCACTGGTTCTTAATTCCCTTTCAAGGACTGCTTGAGATGAGTTGCTCCTCCCCAATTAGGTAACAGCATTGGGAGTACTCCATTGCCGGTGTGGTGCATGTCAGACCATTGCTGCCAAATTTGTGCACACAAGGCAACGTGATGTGAGAGCAGACAAAGCTTTACTGGGCATTTGGAAATGCCTCGTTGGAAGTGGGAATGCAGAATGAGAACACTTTCTACTCAAGAAGAACCATATCCCCAATGGGAGACTGCCAGTGAGGAGCATGTTGTTTAAAATGTGAGCAGAACCCGGTAGATATTTGCTCAAAGATAGACACAAAATGCTGGAGTAACTCAGCGGAACATGCAGCTTCTCCGGAGAAAAGGAATGTGTAACGTTTAGGGTCCAGGCCTTCTGAAAGCTGAATTGAATTGCATCGTAGAGATGGAGAGGAGGAGGTGTGAAGATGAACCGCAGTTATAGAATCAGAGTTGTCTTCACTGTTGTAAAATCTAAAACAATAACCGGAAGTGCTGTCATCTCCCAGAATCAGATGTACCATTTGATGTTGTTGAGTGGTCCACATATAACACAATTATATTTACAATGACAGAAAAGACACTCGTTGCTGTTGCCCTGTCAACATCACTGGTCATAGAGAGAGAGAGCAGTCTTTTCCTTAGACTATAAGACATAGGTGCAGAATTAGCCATTCAGTTCATTGAATCTGCTCCACCATTCGATCATGGCCAATCTATTTGTCCCTCACAACCTTCTCCCTGTAACCTTTGACACTCTTACTAATCAAGAACCTATCAATCTCCGCTTTAGAAACACCCACTGGAGTAACTTTTGTGCGCTGTAAGGCGGCAACTCTACTGCTGCACAACCATGTGCCAACATTTTGTTTCATTCCTTGGATGCTATCAAGCTTTTTCAGTGTTGATGGAGCTGTACTCTCAGACCCCAGATCCCATAGGCTTGCTACAAGCTACTAGCAGCTACGCCCCACCCCGTTCATCTGATCTCAATCTTCGATAAAACCTTTCACCAATACCCAACTATTTATTACACCCCGCCAAGTTTGACAACGCTTTTGATTGTTGCTCCCCGGTGTCTCTGAAGGGGTTTTCACGTGTTCCAAAGTGTGCCATGTAACAGTTATCGTTGAGATCTACTGTGCGTTGAGAGTGCTGTCCATTTGCACGCAACCTGGTGATTCCTGCAGCAGCAGATTGCGAAGGAGGCTGACTCCCAAATGGCAGCAGGGAGATAGGCCCCGCCCGGCTTGATGGCTTGAGTTTTTCATCATTTTACATAGTTTTTCATGGAAAATAGACACAAAATGTTGGCGTAACTTTTGGTTGGCGCAGCGGTAGAGTTGCTGCTTTACAGCGATTGCAGCGGCGGAGACCCGGGTTTGATGCTGACTATAGGTGCTGTCTGTACAGAGTTTGTGTGTTTTGTAAGGGCCTGTTTCCACGTTGTATCTCTAAACATTAAACTCAACGGATCAGGTGGCATCTCTGGAAAAAAGGAATAGGTGACATTTCGGGGTCCATACCCTTCTTCAGATTGAGCCAGGGAGAGAGAGAATAGATGACTAGTTTGCCTCTATCCTGACTCTCAATCCGAAGAAGGGTCTCAACCTGAAACATCATCTATTTATTCCTTTCCTCCAGAATGCTGCCTGACACGGTGAGTTACTCCAGCATTTTGTGTTTATCTTCAGTGTAAACCAGCATCCACAGTTCCTTCCGCCACATATCTTTTTTCAAACTTGTGTACATTGGAAATCATTTCACACTGATTAAAAAGTTAAATATGATAAAACCCCAATAATGTGGCATCCAATTATTCAGAATGCAGATCGGGTACCTGGATAGATGTGAGCTGGGGGTCGAGAATGTAGGTGGATGGGTCCTGACTCGCAATAATCAAGAGTCACAAGTGTTTAATAATCATATATACATAAAATGGAACAATTAAATCCTTACTTGCAGCAGCGTAACAGGCCAGTAAACAGTAATCAAAGATAACTTAATAAACACAAATAAATCATAAAAATTGAAAACCCCCCAATATTATTGCGAATAACCTGGAGTCTTTAGTGCACCTGAGAGTTTGTAATTCATAATTTATTTGGTGTTTGTCGAGTTCAAGTGGTTGATGGTTGTTGGGATGAAGCTACTCTTCAACCTTGAGGTCACGGTTTTCAGACTCTAATACCTTCTTTCCGATGGCAGGTGGAATGGGAGCATGGGTGAGGGCCACATATCCTCCTTTACATCAGTTATACCAAAGAAGTCTAAGTAACTGTTTTGCCGAACACTTGTGTCTCTGCCAAGGTCTGCTGGATCACCTTGCTTTGCATGCTGTGCGATTAGCACAGATAATATGGCAAACTCAATTAAAATAGATGGAGCATATGGGCTACATTTACATGTTGAAAATAAATTTTAAGGACTAGAGAGACTGTATCGGAGATCCTCCGTCGAGAAGTGCAACTGAATTACAAGAAGGGCTCAGATCCGATGGGCTGAGAATACCCAATTGCACTTATGCTAGTGTACATTAGGTAGTATATTTATGGTACACAAAATGCTGGAGAAATTCAGCGGGTGCAGAAGCATCTAAGGAGCGAAGGAGATAGGCAACGTTTCGGGCGGCCACCCTTCTTCAATCTGGGGAGTTCATTGATGTTTGCATCGGTCTGGTTCGGCAACTCGATCGTCCAGGAACGAAGAACATTGCAAGAAAGCTGGTGATTGTTGGACAGCGTATCACGGGGACTGACCTAACCCACCATAGAAGGGATTCACTTGAATTCCTGCGCCAAAAAGACATCCAGCATCATCAGTGACTCACACCGCCGTCGGCACGTTTTTATTCCATTCCTGCCACCGGGAAGAAGGCATAACGGCCTGAAACTGCAAGTTTCAGGTTCAGAAGCAGCTTCTTCTCCGCAACTATCGGGCTATTTAACAACACACCCTCCAACTGAACGTCAAACGAGATAAACGTGGGTAGCATTCTTTTTTATTATTTTTATTGCCTTTGTCCTGCACCATTAACGTTTGTTTGTTTATTATGTACAGAACTTATTTTTGTTGTTCATTATTATATTTATATGTATTTTGTTCTGCTGCAAGTCAGAATGCATTGTTTCGTTTCGGGACATATGACAATAAAATATATTTGATTCTTGATTCTTTTGACTCTTGACTCTGTTATCGTTGAACGAAGTTGGCTGTGGGTGCCTTTATATATTTGCAAAACCATATGTGGAAGTTATAACGTCAATGATAAACGTATTTTTCCTAGGGTATGAAAGCCATAAAACAAGAGAGTATATATAAAAAGTGTATGGGGTAGAGATTTAATGAGGACATGACCGCCGATTTTTATTTTTTTGGGGAAGTCAACAACAAGGGGTCACAGTTTAAGGATAATGGGGAAGTCTTTTAGGACCGTGATGAGAAAACCATTTTTCAAACAGAGAGTGGTGAATCTGTGGAATTCTCTGTCACAAAAGGTAGTTGAGGCCAGTTCATTGGCTATATTTAAGAGGGAGATAGATCTGGCCCTTGTGACTAAGGGGATCAGGGGATATGCAGAGAAAGCAGGTACAGGATACTGAGTTGGATGATCAGCCATGATCATATTAAATGGCGGTACAGGCTGGAAGGGCCGAACGGCCTACTCCTGCAACTATTGTCTATGTCTCTATGTTTCTAATATTATGGCAGAAATAAATCACAACGGAACGAACATTTAAATAGATATGCTTGGCTTTGAAATGGAATAGGTAACAAATAAATTTAATATATTGGAATATATTACAGACGCCACCAAATTAGAACCGAGATATTCATAACTTGTAAAGTTATGTTTTACATTTCCGTTGAAAACATATGCAAAATATCGTCACATCCCCAACCAAAACGATCGATATACGATGATGAGATCAATTTATCTACTCTGTAACATAATACTGTCAGAGAACGTGTTACCTGAAAGTACACGATACCTCAAATGAAATGTCGGGCCTTACACTAAATAACATTCAGAATCGCAAACCTCAGAGAAAAGTGCAAAGTCATTGCTGAATTCGCTTTCACCGAGGCCAGACCTTGTCAAAAACATTCTGAAAGTCCAGATATAACACACCCACCGGTTTTCCCTTAACCACTCTGCTAGTTAAATCCTCGGAAAATTTTATAAGATTCGTCAGACATGATTTACCTTCCATGAATCCATGCTGACTTTTCCAATTATTACACCACTTTCCAAATGTGCTGCTATCCCATCTTTAATAACTGACTCTACCAGTTTCCCCACTACCGAAGTTAGACTAACTGGTCTGTAATTCTCCGTTTTCTCTCTCCCTCACTTAAAAAAAATGTGGTTACATTAGCTACACTACAATCTTGAGGAACTTCTCCAGAATCTAAAGAGTTTTGGATGATCAGCCATGATCATATTGAATGGCGGTGCAGGCTCGAAGGGCCGAATGCCCTACTCCTGCACCAATTTTCTATGTTTCTATGTTTTGAAAAGAAAAATTATCACAATGCATGCACTATTTCTGGAGCAACTTCCTTAAGTACTCTGGGATGCAACCTATCTGGCCATGGGGATGTATCGGCCTTTAATCCATTAAATTTACCTAACACCACTTCCCGCTAACCTGGATTTCAGTCAGTTCCTCCATCCCATTTGACCCCCGGTTCCCTGCTATTTCCGGAAGATTATTTATGTCTTCCTTAATGAAGACAGAAGCAAAGTAGTTATTCGATTGGTCTGCCATGTCCTTGTTCCCCATGATCATTTCACCTGTGTCTGCCTGCAAGGGGCCTACATTTTATTTAACTAATCTTTTTCTCTTCACATGTCTATAAAAAACCTTTGCAGTCAGTTTTTTATGTTCCCTGCCAGTTTTCTTTCATAATCTATTTTCCCTTTCCTAATTCAACCCTTTGTCCCCCTCTGCTGGACTCTGATTTTCTCCCAGTCCTCTGGTAGGTTGCTTTTTCTACCATCTACCTATCTCTTTCTCTCCCTCACTCTCACGCACCACATCTCTCTCTCTCTCTCTCTCTCTCTATCTCTCTCTCTCTCTCTCTCTCTCTCTCTCTCTCTCTCTCTCTCTCTCTCTCTCTCTCTCTTCTCTCTCTCTTTCTCTCTTTATTTCTCTCTCACGCTCTCTCTCTCTCTCTCTCCCTTCCTCCCTCTCTCTCTCCTCTCTCTCTCTCTCTCTCTCGCTCCCTCTATCTCTCTCTCTCTCTCTCTCTCTCTCTCTCTCTCTCTCTCTCTCTCTCTCTCTCTCTCTCTCTCTCTCTCTCTCTCTCTCTCTCTCTCTCTCTCTCTCTCTCTCTCTCCTCTCCCTTTCTTTCCCTCTATCTCTACCTCTCTCTCTCCCTCCCAACTATATTTAGCCGGGAAATATCTCAACTATTATGACTGGGACAGGGACAGTATATGTGTTATGCAATCTGTGTGTAAAGTGAGATCATGTGTTCAAATACGCACATAGAAATCTAGAAAATGTGGGATCTCACTAAAGTTGCAAAACAGAAACTTAAACGCGGAAGCTTAATAGCCTGTCATAGTAACACTAGATCTATGTTATCCCACTGCCCACCACGGTGTCGTAGCGGTAAAGCTACTGCCTTATAGGGCCAGCGAACCGGGTTCTATCCTTACCACATGTGCTTATCTTTACGGAGTTTGTACGCTCTCCCGTAACCTTATTGATTTAATGCTTTGCATTTGCGCAATGTGGGATATGACCAGTAAGTCTGTAGATGTCAAAAATGATGGCATTGTTCACAGTGTGGAAGATAATTATTGGCTGGAATACGATATTTGATTAAAATGGCTGAGCAATGGTAGATGCAATTCAATCCAGCTAATTGTGAAGTTATGTACTTTGGAAAGATTAATAACCATAGGGCGTAATCAGTTCGTTTTTGTCCTGCGCATAATTATGGTAGTTCCATTACAGGGATCCGGGGCAGGGAATGAGGAAGCTGCAGGAGATTTTTGCCAGAATGCTGCCCGGATTAGTGGTTTTGAACTCTGAGGAGATGATTTATGATTTTTGCTCTTTAGCCTGCATCTTGCATCTCATTTTCACCTGGGACCCACTTGTCCTATTAATGACAGCACAGAACGGCAGACATACGAAGACATCTCAACGAGCTGTGTCGAGTTTCTCAAACGTCAGTTTATTCAAGATCTTAATAGTTTCTACTGCGAAAAACTCTGAAAGAACCCAGAGTTCAATCACTCACAGCGCCGACAGGTTTTTTTACAACTGATGATACATTGATTACATGTGGATCTTATTTGTTGTCATAATGCTTTAATGAACAACGTATCCTTGTTGTCTTCCTTCCTTGGACCCCCTCCCCACCCTCACCCACCAATTATTTTTAACCTTCGGAGTTTTCCAGCCCAATTCTGCATCCAACTTTCGACGTCTTAATCCCGTGGCATTCACCTTTGTGAACTGTAACTGGGAGCTGGCCAAAGGCATTCAATAAGTTTATGCCAATCACATCAAGTACACTGCGTCATCAATGCCTCATTGCCTCTGAAAGAATGAAATAAAAAAGTCAAACACAATCTCCTGGAAAAAGCGACTGCCTTTGTCCAAGTAATCCCTGACTTTCCAAGTGGACAGCTCTGTGCCACAGCTGCTGCAGACGTTAATTGGCGTCAGAAAAAAATGCCCATCAGAGCGCTCTCTTTTAGAACTACCGTGCATGGCCGATAGATGGCGTGGACTCGATGAGACAGGTTTCTGCGCTTCATCTTACCATCAATGTAATCAACACACATCTTCTTCGAACCGGTCCAATAACTTCCCATCACTGATATCTGACATCCCTGCTGTTACACTTGCATAACTAGATCACATGTGCTGTTCCTCAGCAATCCAGAGAGTAGAAATGCGGGTCGCAGATGAGACGTGGGTGGGGGGTCAATTTATGACAGCAGCGGGGTAACCACGTTCTCTGAACAATGAGGACAAACTTGGGAGTGCTCGACTAGAAAGCGCCATCCTGGGAGTAGATGTGCCGGAGACGGAGGGTAGAGGATAACGTCCTTGAAAGAGGCAGTGTGGGAGGGAGAGTAATCCGGATAAACGTGGCACTCTTCAGTGAACATAAATCGTGCTCCCCTATGATGGAGATAAAATAACAAATAAAAGGGTACTACGTGGCAGAGATAATCCAGATGAATTTGAGGGACGGTGGATCTTCGTTGTAAAGGTAATCAAATCAACGAAACCTGCACGGTTGCAGTCGGCAGTCCCGATGCAGACATAAATACAGCGGTAAATAGCTGGTGCCCATTCGAATGTACATGGCATCAATTCACGCATTGAATACACGCTTGACGTGGACAGAGTAAGAGGAGTCCAAATTCCCAAGGCACGGAGAAATTCCGCCAGCGTAGGAGATTGGTAGCAGAGAGACATTAAATGGGTCTCTGTACGAGGAAGAACTGGAAGGCTGTCAGAGGAATTGGAGGATGGAGGACCGAAGGGACTGGACTTGCATGTAAAAATGATCATCGGATGTCTTGAAACTGAAAGTTATTGAATACATGAAGGGTAGTTAGCTGCCTTGGGCCTTAGGTGGCAATGGAACGGACAAGGAAGGATGGGATGGAATCGATGTAAGTGGAGATGAGTTCAACGGGGCAGGAGCTGGCAGAAACAATGGGTCTTCCAGAACAGTCTGCATTGTAGAAGGTGGTGATTAAGAGGTTTGCGGGATTGGGGGAAAAGGTTGGAGGCTGTGGAGAGGATATAGTCAGAGGCAGTCTTGGAGAGGATGGCCTGCTAATCGTCTGTGGGTCCATTGGCAAATGACACCTCTCTCATCAGGTAAAAGCTATAGAAGTGTCCAAACCTCACGCCACTATATTCAGGGAGAGATCCTTCCCAGCTGTTATCAGGCAACTCAACCAACCTACCACAACAGCAGAGCAATAATAAACTACTATCCACCTCTTTGATGATTCTCGGTCTATCCTTGATCGGACTTTGCTAGCTTTACCTTGCACCAGACGGTATTCCCTTCTCTCGTGTCTATACACTGTAAATGGGTCGATTGTAAACATACATCGTCTTTCTGCTGACTGGTTAGCACACAACAAATGCTTTACACTGTACCTCGGTAAACGTGACAATGAACTAAATTGAACTAGTCGAGGGGCAGGAATGAAGAGGTGGCCGACAGTTGCAGCCTTGAATCCCGCAGTCGAGGTCAGCCCGCCAGACAACAAACGCTTCTCCCTTGTCGGTCGGTTCAGTAACAATGTACGGATTCTTGTTGGGAGAGAGGACGGCTGTGCTTTGCGACGGATGAGATCAGCGTCGTCACGGTGGTGGAGAATGCAAAACAGTTGATGTCGCGACGGCAGTTCGAAGTAACATAGTCCAGTAATGGTAGAAGGCCGGAAGGGTGAGACCAAGTGGAGGGGAAATGTTGGATACGGGACAATGTGTAGTTACTGGAAGTCGAAACCCCCTTGCCATAGAAAAGAACCGATGACAGGGGACCAGAGGAAGTGCTCTTAATTATGGCGGAGGTACGGTTTGGGGGAGGGAGTGGGGGCTTTCGTTGACATGTCGATGCATGGGTATGAAGATAAGGCTTCTGCTGAGAACCGTTCGTACTGCATGCTAAAGAGGGATGTCAGGGGAGATGGTGAAAACACGACAATGGTGAGGGCTGTGGGTAAAAGGGAAGAGGGATCCAGGGATTCACGAGTGAAGTGCATTGGGGAGATGATGGGGTCTGAGACTTTCAATTGTTGTGAACGGGTGGTGCCATTACTGAGCTTCCCTGTTGGAAATCGGGAGACAGCTTTAGAAGGGTGAGGAGGGGACCTCTTTTATACTTACTGTTATATTCCGGTGGAAGAAAGAAGACCAAGACTTACACAATTCATCTTGTTGACCATCACCTCTGCTGCTCGCAAATACTCTCCATAACATGCTCACCAGAGGCGCACACAGTACTTTATTGAATGTGAAGAATTCGTCCGACCACAAACGTCACCTCTCTATCGATAGACACAAAATACTGAGCCAGCCATCGCAGCAGAGAGCTTCTCTGGAGAACATGGATAGGCGACGTTGCGGCCCGGAACCATTCCTTACTCTGAAAAGGGTGTCCGACCCGAAACATCGTCTATCCATGTTCTCCAACGTAGCTGCCTTACTTCATTGTTTTATCTCGACATTCGGTATAAACCAGCACCTACAGTTCCTTTATTATTACGCCACCCATCTCTGTCCCCGAGAGATGATGCCTAACCTGTTGTGTTACTCCATCACTTTCAGTCTTTTTGGGTTAACCAGTACCGATGGGTTATTGGGTTAAATAACAGTAATTTACCCCGTGCGAAACTAGTTTTATATCCAATTCTAACACGATATCTATGTTTATACTTTCTCAGCGTGTAAATTATTTTAGTTAAAACGCAATGCCAAACGTGCGATTAACGACGTGTGTGCCTGTAGAATATACACGTGCAGAATTTTCCTTCCGATCCTGTTCTCTGATGCTGTGGGGATTTCTCATGTTCTCCCTGCCACCGCAGGGAATTGCCTCAGGGACTCCAGTTATTTTCCACGCCCCTAAGATGTAAGTAGTTGACAGGGCAAATGGCCTCTATAATACGGCCCTGATGCATCTGGGCTGCTGGTTCAATAGTGGGCATTTGCGTGACTCATTAGGGAATAAATTAAATAGGCGTGCAGAGGGGAAAGTGAATGCAGCCGTTACCCTGACGCCCGGTATTGAGCCGATGTGCAAATGGTATCGAGGAAAGTCAGGTGCAATAGTATGATGTATAAGGCAACGTAATTTCGAAACGGGTTTTCACTTTGAACACTGATATCACAACAAACACTTTATTGCATTGCAAATTAAAATGAATGGGCTCTTAATCACATTTATAAATTCCTCCCTGAATTTTTTCTGAGACACCCCATAAATAAACGTATTGATGCAAGCACTCAGAGACCTCAGCATGTATCCGGACAGTTCCGCAATTGTAAATGGGTCGTTGTTATCTGTTGCTGAAAGCTCTACGTCGAGGAAATTTACACTCAAGAAGCACACGAAGTTTACCATCCACAGTAGGACAAAGCTACCGGATATGGCCAGCAATAAAATGATGGACTTCCTTCTGCTCTCCACCTCTTGATCCGTGCCGCCTTCGTCCTTCGTTTTCTCTCGGAGACCTCTCCTCACTCTGTTGGCGTGTATGATGTGCCTGATTGTCAGGGCATTGAGGAGTATGATCAGCAAAATTGGTAAAAATGGGGTTAAAATGATTTCGATGCACAAAAGTGCTGCCCACAACTGTGAGGTGTAGAAGTCTGGGTTTATGCCACAGGACCAGCCCACGTTGTTAATTATTTCTCGAGGTACGTAGGCAAAATATATAGGTATATTTGTGATAATAGAGAAGATACAGGTCAGCGCTATCACCAAAGCCGCAGTTCTCTCGGTGCAATATTTTGTTCTTAAATTCTGAGTACATATAGTGACAAATCGATCGAATGTGAAGGTCACCGTTAGCCAGACAGAGCAATCGATACAAATAAAATTAAAGACAATATTCAGTTTACAAACATGAGTTATGTTGAGGAATGAATAAGGAAAATAGCCATCTGAAATCTCGGAGAGAATTACCTCGAAGATCAGAACCATTAAATCAGCTACGGCCATGGATACCAGATAGCGGGAGATACATTTGGAGAGTCCACACTTTCCCCGGGAGAGAATTACGATTGCCATCAGGTTAGCTGTAGGAAAGACGAAATTAAAATCACCAACATTCACTATCCCAGAAGAACTTCAGTTTGACAGTTCTGTGAAGGTAAATGGGGTATATCAGACTGTCACCTACCCCTTGTACTCGGGTCGCCCACACATCTCTGATTCTGAAAAGGACATCTGAAAGATGAATTTCGCAAACTAATAGTGAATAAAATGCAATGGCCAAGGCCATGACTGGAATCGCGGCCTACCGCAGAACGATTACTAAGACGTCTGACGTGTATAGTGGATACATATCAATCGTGAATTTCATTCGCCTGACCACAAAGGAATGTGTAGGGGAACGAATATTGGCCGATTTGCTCATCACAGTCCAGCGCCAAACCTTATGCCATAACCATCCATCTGCAGGCAGAATGCAGCATCAATATAAACACAAGAACATTTTGATGATTACCGCAGTTGACAGGTATTGCGTCTAAGCATAAATCTCATCGAAAGGTTCTGTACACATGTCCGCGGTGAGGCGTGGCCAGACTCGCATTTCTCACCAGCTGATTGATTTCGGGATGCATATATGAATGCAAATACTGCATCCAATTCCCGCCTCAGTTAAACTATATTTCCTAACGCGCTTGCGTTAGAAAGCGTCCTATTCTTAGCGCCCATTTCCCTCGGCAAATTAACAGCAGGCGCACTGCTGCCTGACAGCTAAACGACCTAGGATCGATACTGTTCACTAGTGCTGTTTGCACCTTCTCCCTACGCTGGCGTAGGTTCTCCCTGGGTCATTGATTGATGGATTGATTAATGCAGCATGGTAACAGGTCCACGGCACGCCGAGTCTTACCGATCATCTATCACCCGTTCACACTGGTTCTCGGTTATCCAACATTCGCATCCACTCCCCGCACACTGGAAGCATATTATAGAATCCAGTTCACCTACAAACCAGGACGGGCTGTGAGATAAATCTAGAGCGTCCGGACCTTTGGGGTGCGAAATAAGCCAGAGCTGACAGTTAAATCAACGCAATCAGCCGAGATCAGTGCAAATTCCACACAGGGTCCCAGGTCAGGATCAAACTGACTCTCTTGCGCTGTAAGGCAGCAGCTCTGAAAGCTCCGCTTATGTGCGGCACGGTTCTCCGTTGTCCTACTTGCGATACACCGCTGGCTGGCAGGTTACCTGTCCACATAATTTCTCGCCAGTGCATCGGGTCATGGCAAAACTTGGAGTAAATTGAGAAGAGCATGTCAACTGAAAATCAGCCGGTTTATCTGATTGCAGTTGGTCGTGACACAGACCAGATTGACGAACTTGCCGCCCTCCCTATCATAGGGGCAGGGTTCATTGCATTCGCTATCTGTCCATTTCGATTTGGCGATGAAGTATAATTACAGTTCTGTTTTTTTCACAGCGCAAATGGTGTCAGGAACATTCGCTCCAGCTACAGATTGGTATCGAACATGCGTGGGTATCTTAATTCAGTGTGCGACGGGCGGAACCGATAAATATGAGCCGCACAATGCTGGATCAGTAACTCAAGCCATAACTAATAGCACAGATTGTTTCAACAGTAAAGGCGAGAGAGCGAAACCTGGGCACCGAATAACAAAGGGCTTACCAGGAATACCAATGATGACAAGGATAGGGTAGAAAATGTTCTCTACCTGGTTGAGTACCGGCAGTTCCATGCCCAGATTTTATCGACGTTTTCTGCCAGTGGTCTGACAGGTCGCTTGCATTTAAAGTTAGCTGCATATTCTCCAGATAAATCATATGACTTCTAATCAAGGCAAATTAATTGGGATTAGTGTCAGTCAGTTAAACAAACAAAGTTAACCTCATCACGTTAGCTGCTGCTAAGTATGTTATTGCGCAATAACTGCCAGCATTGTTCTATTAGATAGATATTATATTACTCTATTACACAAAATAGGGAGACTTATAAGTAAGAACATATATTTATTAATCTATTCACATTCTCTGCTTCCAGCGGCAAAGTAATGTTGAATTATCCACGCATATCCATTTTCCTATCTAAAAGCTTCGCGCACAACGCTCTCACATCTGCTTCCACCGCCATTCCTGGCAGCCCGTTCCAGCCACTCGCCACGACCTGCAAAAGCTCCTGGCCGCGTATCTGCTTTAAATGTTGACCCTCTCAATTTAAACATATGCTCTCTAGTCCATCCCAGCAAGGATATGTTTCTGAGTGTTTACCTCATGTATGCTTTCCACAATTGTGTTTATTTATATTATGTCTCTCTGCATCCTTCAGCATTCCAGAGAAAGCGATCAAAGATTGTCCAACTTCTCCTTGTAACAAATACAGTTCAATCGAGGCAGAATTCCAGTAAAACACCTCTGCATCTACTCCAAAGCGTCCACGTCATTGCTGCAAGGGGCCCCCAGAACTGCACACAACCCTCCAAATGAGGCCTAACCAAACTGGTGGAGAACAGCATCGTGACTTCGTGACCTTTGTAATCAAAGCCCGCCCAACGTAGGCAAGCATCCCATACGTCTCCTGAACCATGCTTTCTGCTTATGATGCCACTTTCAGGGAGCTACGCATCTGGACACGAATATCATTCTTCATATCAGTGTTGTTAAGAGTCCTGCCGTCAACCGTATAGTTCGCTTTACATTGACCTCGCAAAAGGCAACACATCCTAACTACCGAAAGATAAATCCAACTGCCACTTCCCCGCATATGTCTGCAGCTGACCGACATCCCACTGTGTACTTTTACAATATTCCTCCCATCTCGCAACTTCAGCAATATCTGCTTTGTCTGCAGATATAAGAAAAAACGTATCTACGTCGATATCTATCTCAATGTCTGCAGATTAAAAATATAGGTATTGGCCAGTACGACCATGCCCCACCAATTATGCCAAGGTTCGAATGTTTGAGAACTTCAATTTGCTTAGCGTTAAATACAGTATGATATGTGTGGTCCAAGCACAATGATGGGACTGCTAAGTAGACACACTGAAGCCTACGTCAGAGACGGAAAACAATCGGTATATCTCTGGTAACTCTTCCGCGCCTCTGCAGATGCACCAAAATAAGCAATCTGCTCCTCCGTCTCCTTCAAAAACCTTGGAAAGAACCCATTAGGTCCAGCCACCCACGTCAACCTGACATGCGCTTCTTTTTTCCTTGTCAGGTTTACAATCTCCTTGGTCATCTACGATTGCCTTTCGACCCACGCGATTACTAAGGTGAAGGTGCTTGGAAAACTGAGGCTCGTTAGGTCACCTGGACCGAATGGACTGCACCCCGTGGTTCTGAAGTAGGTGGCCTCGAGAATTGTGGAGGCATTATTTGTGATATTTCAAGAATCACTTGAGTTAGAAGTGATTCACTAAGATTGGTGAATTGTGGATATCACCCCGCTGTACATGAAGGGAACAAAGCAGAAGAGCGGAAACTATAGACAGGTTAATGTCATCGGTGGTTGCTAAGATTTTAAAGTCAATTATAAAGGATGAGGTTACCCAGCAGTTGGACGTTCGCGATAAAAGAGGCCGACGTCAGCATGATGTTGTGAAGGGATGGTCTTGTCTTGCTGGTGTTCTTGGAGAAAGTTAATAGCATGACAGACAGAGGGGAGGCGGTAGATGTTGTTTTCCTAGAATCTCAGAAGCGATTCGATGAGGTGCCGCACAGGCTGGTCGGGGATATATGAGTATCCATGTTATTGATGGAAAGATGCCAGCATGAATAGCGGGTTGGCTGTGTGGCAAAGAGTTGCAATAAAATATGCTTTTTCAGGTGGGCTGTCAGTGACTGGTGAAGTTCCGCAAGGGTCGGTGCAGGGGCCGCTTCTCTTCACTTTGTATATTAATGATTTGGATAAGGGGATTCACGGCTTCGACGTCAAGTTTGCAGATGATGCTCATATAGGTGGAGGATCAGTCAGTGGAGAAGAAGCAAGGACTCTGTAGAAAGACTTGGACAGGTTAGGAGAGTGGACAGAGAAGTGGCAGATGAAAACCAGTATAGCAAAGTGCGGAGTCATGCATTTTTGGTAATAATAATAAATCCGTTGATTATTTTGTAAATGGGGACAGAATCCATAAATTGGAGGTGCCAAGGGACTTGGGAGTGCTGGTGCAGGACTCCCAAACTGTTAATTTGCAAGTCGAATCGGTAGTAAGGAAGGCAAATTCAATGCTGGCATTTATATCAAGCGGACTGGAGAACAAATACAGAGATGTAATGCTGAGGCTCGATAAGGCGTTGGTCAGGCAGCATTTGGAGTCCTGTGAGCTGGTTTGGGCCACATATCAGAGGAAGGTTGCGCTGGCTCTGGAGAGGGTCCAGATAATCTATACCAAAATGATTCCAGGAATATGTGGGTTAGCACACGATGAGCGTTTGACAACACTGGGTCACCACTCACTGGAGTTTAGAAGGTTGAGGGGGGACGTCATTCAAACGTACAGAATAATGAAAGGCCCAGCAAGGTTGTTTCCACTGCTGCGAGAGTCTGGGACCAGAGGTCATCGCCTCAGAACTAAAGGGCTCTCTTTTAGAAAGGAGATGAGGAGGAACCTTTTTTAGTCAGAAGGTAGTTAATCTGTGGAATTTAGTGTCACGAGGGGCTGTGGAGGCCGTCAGTAGATATTTTAAAGGCAGAGATAGACAATTTATTGATTAGAACGGGTGTCAAGGGTCATAGACAGAAGGCAGAAACTTGGAGTAGACGGCAGAGACCAACCACGATTGTATGGCAGAGTAGATCCAATGGGCCGAATGGCCGAATTCTACATCTATAACCTGTGAACTTGTACGTGCAACACCTCCCAGTTACTGGGATTGAAATGCATCTGCCATTTCCCGCATATTTCTGCAGCTGACCAACATCCCACTGCCGTTTTGACAGCCTTCCTCCCTTCTCGAAAGGTCAGCAATCATTGCTTTGCCTGCAGACCTAAAACCAACCTGTCTACGTCGATGTCTACCTCAATTACAGCAGATGAAACAGATAGATATTGACATCAGTATGAACATGTCCCACCAGCTTCAATGATACGGAGAAGTGGAATGTTTGAGAGCTTCAATCTGCTTGGCGTTAATATTCTGATCGTTCTGCGTGGACGACACACGATGAACACACAACTAAGAAGACACAATGAAGTCTCTACGTCCTTCGGAGGCCGAGAAAATTCGGTATGTACCTAGTGACACTTCCAAGCTTCTGCAGACGCACCAAAACAAGCAATCTGCACTCTGGTCTCCTTCAATAACCTTGTATAGACCCGATGTCTATCTCTATGCCAGCTGGATGAAAGAGATAGATATTGACTTCAGTAGGAACATGCCCAATCAGCTTCAATAATGCAGAATAATTCCCCTCTTCTATTATAGATGAGGCTCTCACTGGGATCTCCCCGATATCCCGCAGCTCCGCTCTTACTACCCCTCCCCCCACTCGTAACAATGACAGAGCACCCTTGTCGTCACTTTCCACCCCATCAGCCGTAGCATACAGCATATAATTCTCCAACATTTTCGACACCTCCAAAGGGATCCCACTACTGGCCACGTCTTCCCATTTCCACCGCTTTCAGCTTTTTGCAGAGTTCCCCCCGTAACTCGTTGGTCAACTCACCCCCTTCTCACCCAAACCACCCCTCCCCTGATCATTCCCCTGCAACCGCAGGAGATGCAACATCTGTCCCTTAACCTTCCCCCTCGACTCCATCCAAGGACCCAAACAATCTTTCCAGGTGTGCAGATGTTCATCTGCACCTCCTCCAACCTTTCGGTTCTCTGAACTCTTCCACGCAGTCCGTCTTACCCAAGCTGATCTCCCGATGACCCAGCACATAAACACCCCCTTCCATTCTCCATCTGACATTTCTGCTCTGGGACTGCTCCATTGTCAGAGTGAGGCCCAGCCAAATTGGAGGATAGCGCCTCATATTTCGCTTGGGTAGTTTACACCCAACTGTATGAACATTGACTTCTCAAACTTTGTCCTCGTGAATTTGGAGGCAATGTGGACGTTAGTGTATAAGGACATTAAGTGTACTAATACAGCATTGATGCAGGAGGCAGCCCCGATGCAGTCGTTGATGTGGCGGTGAAAGACGGAGGAGAGGGCGATTGTTCAACGTACCCGACCAAAATGCATGCATATCCAGCGTTCATTCGGGACCGCGTGGCTTTACTTTTAACTTGGTGAAAGGGAGAGCAGTCTAAAAATATGTTTTTTTTCCGGGAAAAGAGATATTGCGCCGGCGGAGAAGAGTGTTCGTAAAGGGGCATTGAATGTGTCTCCATTCGAGGAAGAAGCGGAGTGCCTTGAAACTCAGAGCAGGAGAGAGATGTGATGGAATTCGACGACCATGGTGAGAATGATGCAATGGAGCCTCGATAGCTAATGTTATTAAATAGATGAAGGGCGAGTGAGTTGTGGTTGACGGAGGTGTGTGGTGGCTCAAGACGAGGGATGAAATGGAATCGACGTACGTAGAGATGGGTTCCACGGGGCAGCAGAAAGCAGTGACAATGGGTCTGCCAATGCTGTCTGCTTAGTGGATTTTGGGGAAGAGGTAGAAGCGGACAGCGTGGGGCCGCGGAATGATTAGGGTGGTGGTTGTGGAGCGGAGATCGCCGGAGGCGCTGCGCTCAGAAACTGCCTGGGAGGTGATGGACTATTGTGCGTGTGTGTTAGTATGAGGAGATGTGCTAGAACTTATCTCTTACCTGAACTGGGTACAGGTCAGCCCGCCAGATTAAAATGGCATCTCCATTGTTGATGGGTTTACTAACAATGTCTGGATTTTTGCTGAGAGAAGGGTGGGCACTGCGTTCAGAAGGAGGTGAGATCGGTAAGTGTAGTAGAGAATTGAAGACAGTTGATGTCGCACCCGCAGTTGGAAATAAAAAGGTCCAGAAAGGGCACACGGGGCTTTACCGTATCGACCCAAAACGTAACAAAGACACATAATGCTGAGTAACTCCGGGAATCAGGCATCATTCCTGGAGATCATGGTCTGGTGCTGTTTCGGGTTGGAAACCTTATTTAGTCTGAAGAACGGTTCCGATCCAAAAATCGCCGATCCATGTTCTCCAAAGACGAATCACTCCGCGTTTCGTCTCTGTCTTCGGCATAAAAACAACATAGGAAGATCCTTGCTATTGCCTCACCCATCCCTGTTCCCGGGGATGTTGCCTGACCTGTTGGTTTACTCACCACATGTCCTTTTTCTGAAATCAATATATGCTAGTCGGAAGATGTGTCTCGACCCGAAACGTCACCCATTCCTTCTCGTCAGAGATGCTGCATGTCCCGCTGAGTTACTCCAGCATTTTGTGTCTATCTATTGAAGATAATGTATCTGCAGATTCCTTCTTCTGACTGTTCTCTGATGAATGTGGATTTCGCATTTATTTTTCTGCCACCGCGTGGATTTGTCTCATTGGCACGACATCCCGTCCACGTCTCAAAGACGCAAATTGGTTGACCGAGTTAATGACTTCCATGATTTGGTCATAAAACAATTGGGCTGCTGGGGCGTTAGTTGGCATTTAAGTGGCAAGTAAGGGGATAAATTGAATAGGCGTGCGGAGGGCAAAGGGGCTACAATGAGTACCATGGCAGTCCGTATTGACTGGATGGTGCGAATGGTATCACAGAACATTAGATGCATCATATAACCTAGAACACGAAGTAATTTCGAAAATAATTTTCAGTTTCACCGCGACATTAAAAAACTTCATTAAATCGAAAAGAAAACCGAATGGGCTCTTAATCCCATTTTTAAATTCATCCTGATTTTTTTTTCTGGACCCCATAAATAACGTGTTGGTGCAGGAACTCAGAGCCATCGGCATAAATCCGGACTGTTCTGCAGTGGTAAATGGATCGTTGTAATCTGATTCTAAAAGCTGAACGTCAGGAAATATGCACTCAGGAAACACACGAAGGTCACCATCCAAACTAGTACGAAGCTACCGGATATGGCAGCAAAGACGATGAAATTCCTTCTGTTCTCCACTCGATATCTGCGCCGGTTGGGTATTTTTGCTCCCTCGGAGACTGCTCCTCACTCTATTGGCGTGTACAATGTGCCTTATTGTCATGGCGGTGAGGAGCATGATTATTAAAAATTGGTGCAAATGGGGTTTAGAATTGTTTCCATCACCCAAAGTGCTGCCCATAATAGTGAGGTGTAGATTTTCCGATGTTGTCCAACAGTACCAAGCCACATTGTCAATCAGTTGTAGAGGTACGAGGGAAATATATACTGGAATATTTTTGAATAATACACAAGATACAAGTCAGTGCTACCACCAAAGCCGCAGGTTTCTCAGTGCAATATTCTGCTCGTAAATTCAGATTGCAAATAGTGATCAATCGATCGAAGGAGAAAGTCACGTTAGCCAGACGGAGCAATCAATAAAAAATACAATTCAAGAAAATATGCAGCTTACAAATGTGAGAACGGTTGAGGAATGAAAACGGAAAATGGGCTCCTGTAATCTCTGAGAGAATTACCTCGAATATCAGAAACATTAGATCAGCTCCGGCCATGGATACCAGATAGAGGGTGATACATTTAAAGATACCAGACTTTCTCCGTGAGGGGATAACGATTGCAAACAGGTTAGCTATAGAAAAGACGAAATTTAAATTTAAATAGCTATAGTTATTGTTCTAGGAGATTAATACTTTGACTACATCGTATTGAAAGTGAATAATTTTATTTTTTTCGGTAAGCTGCTCCTTTTCCTGGGCTTACCGGGAACACCAATGATGGCAAGAATAGGGTAGAAAATGTTCTCAACCTGGGTGAGTACCGGTAGTGCCATTCTCAAAGATAATGGACGTTTCCTGCCAATGATCTGGCAGGTCGCTTATAACATTTAAAGTTAGGAGCTTATTCCCCAGAGAAAAACATATGACGACGAATCAAGGCAAATTAATTGGGATTAGTGTCGGTCATTTAACCAAACAATGTTTGCCAGATCACGTTAGCTACTGCTAATTATGTAGTTACGTAATAACTCCCCTGCAAGCCGGTTGTTCTATAAAATAAATATTTTATTATTTATATTATGCAAAATGAAGAGAATTATCAGAGAACAAATTTCTTGATCTATTTGCGTTCGCTGTTTCCTGCAGCAATGTAATGATGAATTATCATGAATGACCATGTACTCATCCAAATACGCTTTAACACCGCTCTTACACCTTCGTCCAACAGAATCACTTCAGCGCGTTCCAGGTACAAGGATCTCTCTCGAAAATTCTTGCCAGAGTATCCCCTTCAAAGTTTAACCCTCTCCCTTTAAACATTTGTTCTCTAGTCCCTTCAATGTGGAATTCTGACTGTCAATAGCATCTATGCCTCTCTTACATATTTATTTTAGGTTTCCCATCAACCTTTGGCATTCCACAGAAAGCATTCAAAGTTTTCCCTGCTTCTCTTTGTAGACGCAGACCAATCCAAGAAGCATTCTGGTAAGTGTCTTCTGCACTCACTTCACAGCTCCCACATCGTTGCTGTAAGAGGGCGAGCAGAACTGCACGCATTCATCAAAATACGATCTACCCACAGTGTTATCAAGCTGCATCATGATCGTGAAAATTGCAACGTTGGCCACTGATCGGTGTGGCGGCGCCCTGTGGCTGCGGTTCACCTGCAGTCCGTCTGTCTTGTTTTCGTCTTGTTTGTGTTTTCGATTTATTTTTAGTCTGTTTATAGTTGTTTATATGTGGGGTGGTGGCGGAAACTTTTAACTTTTTAATCTCTTCCTGAACGGAGACGCTACCTTTTCCTTGTCGTGTCTCCGTTTGCTGGGGCCTAATATCGTGGAGCCTCTGAGGCCTCACCATCGCGGAGCTAACTGGCGCGGAGGTTGAGGTGGTGCGGCGGCGGGCGACATTACTGAGAGCCTCGGAGGCCTCGCCATCGCGGAGCTGCCCGGCGCGGAGGCTGAGGTGGTGCGGCAGAGGCGATCCTAGAGCTCCCGCAACGGCAACTTCGCCCGCCCCGAGTCGAGGGGTTTGAATCGACCCTCGCAGGGCCTTACATCGCCTTGGGTGGCTTACTCGGCCGCGGGACTTACCAACGCCACAGGGGGCTTTAACATCAGGGGGCTCGATCGCCTCGACGCGGGAGAAGAATAAAGGACAGGGAAGAGATAAGACTTATGCCTTCCATTACAGTGAGGAGGTGTTTGGAGATTCACTGTAATGGATGTTTGTGTTAAACTGTACTGTTTTGTGTTATGTTTATTTTATTGTTATGACTGCAGGGAACGAAATTTCGTTCAAATCTCTGTTTGTTTGAATGACAATAAAAGCTATTTGTATTTTGTATTTTGGATTTGTATTGTTTAACGCATCTTTCAACGGCAGTCGTAAAGGGCCAATCGATTCACATGTCATCTTTCAATACTCATTGTGTCGATACGTACGGAGTTCACTCGACTGAGCCAAATATATTTTAAACAATGATTTATAGCTCCACACTTGCGTAGACTGCTGTTTAAATTAGGATCCAATTTTATTTTTTCGTTAAATTGGATTATATCTATCAAAGTATGGCGAAAATATCGGAAACACGTACAGGTGAGGCAGAGTCAGTAGAACAATGCAATGCGCCCCGTCACAGACCCTTATCAGGTCCTCTTTCAGAGTTTCCCGTTTGTTCTATTTTACTTTGAGATTTCCTGTGTATGCAGTTATTGCATGTGTCATTAATTTTGAATCTAAAACCCAGATTAATGTTTGCAAGATACAGTGTGGAAACAGTGCTTTCGGCCTACCGAGTCTGCGCAAAACAATGATCGCCCATTCCAATTGTAGACACAAAGAACTGTAGATGTTGTTTTACAAAAATAACACTAAGTGAAGGAATAACTGAACGGTTCAGGAAGCATCACTACAGAAAATGATTCGGTGCGGTTTAGAGTCTGGACACTTTTTTAGCCTGATTTTATGGGGATGTAGAAGAGAGGCAGACACAAAATGCTGGAGTAACTCAGCGGGTGAGGCAGCATCTCTAGAGAGAAGGAAATGTGCAACGTTTCGGGTCGAGACCCTTCTTCTGACAGATGTCAGGGGAGTATCGGGACAAAGGTAGAATGTAGTCGGAGACAGTAAGACAGGTTGGAGACAATAGACAATAGGTGCAGGGGGTAGGCCATTCGGCCTTTTAAGTTAGCACGCCATTCAATGTGATCATCCACAATCAGTACCCCGTTTTCTGCCTTCTCCCCATATCCCCTGACTCCGCTATCTCAAGAGCCCTATTTGGCTCTCTCTTGAATGTACCCATAAAACCGGCCTCCACCGATCTCTGAGGCAGAGAATTCCACAGACTCTGTGAGAAAGTGTTTCCTCATCTCCGTTTTAAATGGCTTACTTCTTATTCGTAAACTGTGCCCCCTGGCTCTGGACTCCCTCAACATCGGCAACACGTTTCTTGCCTCCAGTGTGTGTCCTAACCTTTAATAATTTTCTGCATATACATTTGCCAAACACAAAAGCGTCCTAAATGCCTCTTATCACATTCTGCCTCACCACCTGACAGTACATTTCCAGGCACCCACTACCTCCCTATGTTTTAAAAAAATGATCTGCACATCTCCTTTAAAACATGTCCCTCTCACTTTAAAGCTATGCCATTTGTCATTTACATGCCGGGAAAAAAAACATTCTTACTCTCCACCAAATCTATGTCTCTCTTAAATTTAGAAACTTCTATCAGGTCTCTACTCAGCCTCCGACGTTCCAGATAAAACAATCCTATGTAGAAAAGGTCACTGACTATGTAAGGAGCGTAGTAGCATATGAAACATGTGGGCAATCTAGTTTAGAGATACAGCACGGAAACAGGCCCTTCGGCGCACTGTGTCCGCTCCGCCCCCGCACATTAACACATTGACACTATCCCACAACCACTTTACCGATCCAATTAACCTACATTTTACGAATGGGAGGGAGAACGAAGATCTTCTTACCCCTACTCCCTACCCAGGTCACGGGGAGAGAACGTGCAAACTCTGTACAGGACAGCACCCGTAATCGGGATGGAACCGGGTCTCTGGCGCTGCATTTGCTGTAAGGCAGCAACTCTACCGCTGCGCCACCGCAACTGTGGTGAAAGGGCTGGTATTCAGCAGACGGATGTCTCCTGCAGGAAGGTACTGCAGATGTTGGTTTAAACAGGAAGACACAAAAAACTGCAGTAACTCAGATATCATCTCTGGGAGAGAAGGATGGGTGTGTTTTCGGTCGAGACCCTTCTTCAGCGGAGTCTGATGCTTGGGCCAAACAGCAGGAAAAACTGGGTGATAAAAGTGAAATTCCCCATCTTCAAAAAGGATAGTGCATTGTGAAATAAAATTTTCCGTGCTGCTCTACCCTGGGGCTACAATTACTGGGGAGCGGAGAATGCAATTTACATGGTAGTCAGTGAGTCCTTACAATGGGATGCTCTGTTTGCATTGAATTTCCTTATAGTCCCAGCATTAACTTTCCTTTGAGTTGTGGACAAATAACAGCCCAAAAAAATAATTAATTTTGATTCAATTGATGAAAGTGTTCGACCCGAAACGTCAATATTCCTTTGTCCGGAACTGCTACTGACCTACTGAGTTACTCTAGCATTTGTGTCTATCTTCAGTGCGAACCAGCATCTGTTCTTCCTTTTTCACAAAAATGATTAATTGAAGATAAAGCATGCAACAGACATTTTCCACGAGTCCACTGACCACTCATTCACTCATCAATCATCGGACTATCTTTAATCAGCCTTTACCTTGCACTAAACGTTATTCCCTTTACAGTGTGTTCGGATCGATTGTAATCCTGTATGTATTTCCGCTTGACTGTGTTAGCATGCATTAAAAGATTTTCACTGTTCCTCAGCCCGTGGACATAAACTAAACTCCACAGAGCTAAGCTAACTCACTCGCGTCGGTTCTCTGTTATCGCATCTTTCTCCATCCACTCCCTACTAATTACTTCTCTCTATGA